>PVKH010002032.1:0-28353 GCA_004027955.1 Chaetophractus vellerosus
TGTGCGTTTTTCTGTGTCTGCTTGTCTCCCTTTGTCTTGTTGCGCCAACTCACCACGCGGACCAGCTTGCCTTCGAACCGGGGGCCTCCCATATGGTAAATGGGAGCCCAACCACTTAAGCCACATCCGCTTCCCATATTGTGCAGTTTTTAAAAAGAGATGTGACTTTATGAGACTATCAGAATAAGAATAACAGTGTAGATTCAGGTAGACTGCTCTTGGCATTGTGGGAAAGGGGAAGCTCCATGAGGACCCAGAAGAATTGGACATTGATTTCCTCATGTCAAAAATCATTATTTTATTATGCATGACCCTAGTGCCAATCTAATTCTAGTTTTATTTATATGCTTGAAATTTTTCAGGAGGCGGAGTGTGAAATTCAAAGACAGTTAACTTCTTTCTTGAAAATTGTATGCAATAAAAAATAGGGCCACACAAAGAATATATTTCAGAAAAAAAGAAATACAGATAGTTAATAAATACATGATAGGGCACGGGATCTTTTTCATGATTAAAGAAATGCCGATTAAAATAACAATGCAATACCATTTTTTACCACCAGATTGGCAGTTTAAAAACAGACACTCTCAGACACATGCTGTTAATGACAGCACAAATTGGCACAAACTTTTTGGATGGCATTTTCATAGTATCTATCTAAATTCCAAATTCACCGCAATTCTTTGACCCAGTAATTCTATTTCTAGGAATTTATCATACACATACATCAAATAAGCATGCAAGCATATATATTTCAGTCATTTATTGTAGCAATATTTGTAATAGTGAACATCTAAAATAATTTTTTATAGAGAAATAGTTAATATATTATAGTACATACATAACACCTTTATGAGTTAGATGAAGTGGTGAATGCTAGTTATAATATATGTAAGATGTGTGTGTGGTATAAGTTATTTGTATGGAAAATGTATATATGCTTAAACATCTGCGATGATACACATGAAATGGTGGAGTGACCTACGGGGAGTATGAATTGAGTGAGAAGAAAGGACAGCAAAACTTCTTCTAGTTTTTAAACTATTTTTATTTGAACAAGCACATACTACTTTAAAATATAGTGAAATATATTTTAAAATTCAGTTACAATTTTCCATTACTCTACAATCAATAAAACAATAGGAAATACAATTAAACTGACAAAATTAAAGAGTAAACGTATATGCCACTGTCACAATAGGTGATATTTTAAGGTAATAAATTGAAGTTTGAAAACAAAGTAAATAAAAGTATATAAAAGTGAACATTTAAAGGTTGGTTACCACCAAATACATTTTCTCACTTCTCTCTCTCTCTCTCTCTCTCTCTCAAAAAAAAAAAAAAAAAAAAAAGGTTGATTACCTTTTTTTTTTTTAAAAAGATGTACCAGGAGATGGAACCTAGTTTTTCGTACATGGGAAGCAGGTGCCCAACCACTTGAGCTATATCTGCTCCCCAGGCTGGTTACTTTTTAATGCCCATAAATAGATAATGCCCTTCTAAATCATACTATGGGCACAAGTTTCTTGTACAGAATTACATTTCAATAGTTAACAGGGAAGCCACTTCTATTCATTGTCTTCAAGTCCATATTGAAGACTGCCCTATTCATTGCCATTTCTGGTACAGCAGTAAGAGCTATTTTGCAGGATCAAGAATACAAAATTCTCCCCATTACCAAACCCGCCCTGCAGAAAGCAGAGTTATTTGGAGTTTTGGTCAGGGGCTCCGGTACTCTGCTATGCCTATAGCAGAAGGCATCATGTCTTACACTTGGGGGCAGTCGCACTTCCTCCTCTTTGTAAGCAGGGAAATAAGGTGGGTTGGAGATGCAAGAGTTTTCCTATGATTAGAAGGTTGAACTAAATACGTTTTGCCCCTGTATCCGCTGATTCAGTTACCCGCAGTTAACCATGGAAATGAAGGAAGAACACAGCCATAAAGGTCACAGGAAATGAGGGAAGAACACAGCCATAAAGGTCACAGCTGAAAAGCCCGTCAAGAACCTGGTCATGAGGTTCTGTTTAAAACTCCAGGGCTCAAAAAAACCCAGGATAATTTCAAACAGAAAGTACTCCCCATTTGCTCCCAAAAGCTAACAGGTGCAACCTGAGTGGTCTGTAGTATAAACCAATGGGAAGACAGAAAAGCAACCAATCAGGACAGAAAACAGCTAACATCCCTCCTTAATATGGGGAAGGGGGAGGAGGAAAGACCAGCTTTAAAACGGCCCCAGCCCCAGCCCGCGAATTGCCCTGGAGAACTCCCACATTCAAATCTCCAGTGCGAATTTTCTTTTTTTCTCGTTTCTCAATAAACCTCCTTACTTGCCTAATTAACCTGGCGCTTGAATTCCTTCTCACGACATAGCGAAGAACCTAGAAACCCAGCTGTCGGCAACCGTGGTGGAAATGAAAAAAATTGGAAAATTTAGGAAAATAAAAAATAAATGGTTCATAAGTTTCCAACCTCCCGCCCAGCGAGTACAGGTTGTAACATGTTGAAGTCTGCCAGCTCAGTGCATGGCTCATACCCTTGTCCCCATACCCAGGCTCCCAAGTGAAACTTGCCTCCAGTCTGCCTCTCATGTTCTCGCTGATGGCATTCGTTATGGTGTTATTGCAGTGCCTTTAAGAAAGCCCTTATTTACTGTAGTAATGGCCCCAAAGCACGAGAGTCGTGGGGTTGGTAGTGCATCTAAGCCCTAGAGGAGCCGTGAGGTCCTTCCCATTAGTGAAAAAGTAAAAATTCTCAGTAAGATTGAAAAAGAAAGAAAATAGTATGCGGACATTGCCAGGTTGTATGGCCAGAACGAATCGTCGATTCGTGAAGTGATGAAGCATAAATACAAAATTCATGCTAGTTTTTCTTTTGCTCCTCAAACTGCCAAAGTAACTGCTACAGTGTGTGAGAGGGTGTTGGTATTCGCTTACATGCGCAGTATCAGCCATCCACTGTAGGTCTTGGGACATATCCCCAGAGGATACGGGGCTCTACTGTATCCCCAGCTATGCCCTGGAAGGAGATTTGGATAAGTAACACAGGAGAGAGAGGTCAGGAAACCTTAAGATACTGAGGTAGGGTGGTTAGACCAACCACACTAAAGCCCTGCTAAATGGGGCTGGGTCTAGCAATTATGTGTTTCCATGCTCCTCTCTTTATCAGGCTAGAAGCCCCTGAGATGCCACTAGCACAGTAATTGTCACATGTTAGGTACTCATTAAATATAAATTTGAATAAATGGACAGAGCAATGAATAAATATCCAGAACAGAAGCAAGACTCTTGAGAGATTTTCACAAATTCACTAAATGAGGGGGAGGGGGGAAACAGCCAGGTAGCAAGAATGTGAGGGAATGGTAGAATAATATGCAAAGAAGAATTAGACTATCCTTCAGTCACCTAGGAAAACTGAGAGAGCATACACAATTGAAGTCGGATTACTTAAAGTTAAGGTGGGTGTGACCAGATTGCCCCCAAACAATGGGAGTTGTGAAAACTCCCTCAATGTTTTCATAAAATAGCTCATGCCATTTGTCTGCTCAGAAACTATTATTCCATACTAATTATGACTTTATCCCATCTATTTCCCAAAACCACTGAGCCCCACTGCAACTCCAGAAGCAGAAGCTACAGGACCACCTTCTTTCACACCCACTAGGAGAACCACTGAAGCAGGCTAGATAGGGAATAAAAAGACGGATCTGGAACCCGGCAAAAAGTCCACATGGATACCAATACCCCCAAGATGGCTGCTGGAAAACCCTCGCAAGAAATCCCATTCAGAACAAGATTTCCTCTGGAAGCCAGGAGAAGCCCCTAGGACTTGATCATTGGGCCTACCTGGGGGATTGATGGGTGGAGTAATCAATCAAAATCAATCAAAACAGCAAACAACTGGAACTCCTCCCATGCCATTCGCAAAGGGGTGGAATAATTAATGGTTTAAAAAGCAAATGCAAAGACCTTTTGCTCTCCCTTGCCTTCACTCTGTTCCTGTTCGTGCCCTATTCTGCCCTTCTTCCGCCCCGCCTGGATCAATACACAAGTAAAACTTGGGCATTTATAATCTATTATGGGAAATTGTAGCCTGTAAATCGATACCATTCTTCAGCCCCTGCCTCTCTCCCTGGGACCTATGATCTGTTATTTTCTCCTATGTCTCTTCCCTCTCTACCTTAATAAATTACTGGCCTAATCAACATGGTGTGCTCTTGAAATTCATTTCCTCCAGTTTAGCCAAGGGCCTAGACAAAAATCTGTTAACACTACTACTGCTGCCACTATTACTAATACCAATTCTCCTACCACCACCATTACCACTACCACCAAAGCCATCTACTAGTAAATCATAACCCTAAAACATGTCTGAATCATGGGCACTCTCTTCCTTTCCTCCCTTAGGAGTTAACCACAAGAGAGGTGGGCAGAGGGAGGCTAAATTTTCCCTTTAATTAAGTATCTCTATGCCTATACCTATTTTTATGTCTATATATCTCATCTATATCTTCTACTTCTATATCTGTATATCTATAGGTATAGACTATATTGATATATATTTAATACATCATAAATTTATATAGATATAATTTTATATGATAATAGAGGTAGATATATAGATATATGTCAAATTCTGTATGAAGCAAAGCAGAAGGTCAATGGATGGGTAGCTAGCTGGCTAGGCAGATATGACAATTAGTCATGGCACTATCAGCTGAAAATGTCAGAAACCTAATTAGTGAAAGCAGAAAGAGGGCATTAGAATAATATTAGGGAAAGTTAGAGAATTGATAGAAGGTCTTCAGGAACCAGAGAGGTTCTGGGACCTCAGGACTTAACACTAGGACTCAACATCTCCAGGATTTTCTCTCAGACTTGCTCCATCTCTCATGTGTGCTTACTTCTATTTGGCTTCATTCTCTCCTATAACAGATGGGCTTTTTCCACCTGGCAGAAAAATATCTGCCAGCAGCTCTGGGCTCATGCAATCCTAGTCATCTTCCCCAAAAGGGGAGATATTTTCTCAGCTTCATTTTAAACTTTTTCAGGGAAAGACTCTGAGTGAGTTGAGTCATTTACCTATCTCTGGGCCAACCATTATGGTCAACAGGATGGTTTACTCTGTAGTCCTGCCTACATCACATGTCTACCCTTAATCAAGTAGTGGGGTCTGATGATTTGCAGCTTCACAAAAATCACATGGGTTGTATAGTGGGGGTGAATGCCCTTCTCCAGGAGGAAGGGGGAAATGTCACTGAAAGAAGAGAAAGGAGATGCTTCAGATGTCCACAAAAGAAAGATAAAAAATGACAGATGCTGATAGTTAAACAGATGATGATGATGATGATGATAGGTAGATAGATAGATAGGCATATATATATATATATATATATATATAAAGAGAGAGAGAGATGGGAAACATTAAATAGGTGACTGTATAGATTAGAGATAGATGTGAAATGCTCATTTTAGGGTCTAATGTTTTCTCATTTTTTTTCAAAAGATTTATTTTTTGCTATTATCTCTAATTGATCAAATATACTATAAAATTATTGTCACATACGAAGGAAAAAAAAACTCTGTTGGCATCTTAATTAGAATGGATGACACCCCAGTAAGTATTTGGAAAGAACAGACATTTTTACATATTAATCTTTTTTTTTCTCTTTGTGTTTTAGTTTGAAAAATATCTATTGACCCAAATGTCAATACACCTAGCCCTAATACTAAGGTTTAAGGTTAAAGTTAGGGTTAGGTTAGGGTTAGGGTTAGGCATGCTTTCCACTTATTAATTATTTAATCTCCCAAAATGTTTTTGTAGGCCCTTTTGTAGGTGGAACATTATTATCGTAATAACTGGCACCAGAATTGTCTTGGGTATAGAACAGCTTTTGACTAGGAAAATCCCTTAATAAAGGCAGGGCTTCACATACTGCACAACTCCAGGGAGCCCATTTAAATGGACTGTAATATAAGTGAAGCTTCCAGATATATGCAATGAAGCAGCCCTGAAGGTAAGACTGTTCATAGAAGCCAGAGTAAGAGGAGTGGCTACGTTGCTCTGTTTGAGAACATAAGAAAATTTTGATTTATCTCTTGAGGGAGAACAGAAAAAAAGAGGGAGAAAAAGGGTCAGAAATGTGGTAGGACAAAGAGAGAAGCTTGTATGAAGATGGAAGAACAAGTGGTAAATGAGGCAAGTGGCCAGTGAGAAAACTCTGGCAGTGGATGAAAAGCGGACTTTTTAGAACAGGGATGTCCCACAAATGATTTTCAGTTGTTTGAAGTGAAACATGCAGGCACCTTTCCTCAGTAAAAGTTTTGCTACAGCCTTTTAATTCAAGGTTACTTTGGGATGGGAGAGAGGAAGTGAGAGCATGGACTATGCCCCAGCTTGTACCAATGTTACAGTAGAGATAAAGAATAGATACAAATATGCAGAGCATAGATCAAGAATTCAGGGCATGAAAATAGGGGTTTAGAGCCAATCACACCTAGATCTCAGGATTCCAGTTTGAGGGACCCCTGCTGATACCTTAACTGCATTTATGACAACTCCACACCATTCTTACTAGCTTTTTGTGAATTACCTTGTGTTTTTTTCCTTTTTATCCTATTTTCCATAATATTTTCCTGCCAGTTATTTCATTATTTCAGGTTATAGGTATCTATCTATCTACCTGCCTATCTAATCATCTATCTCTCTCTCTATCTGTATATGAATATATGTATACATATATATAATTTATACATATGAAATAAAGATAATAAAAATTACATTGACCTTTTTAGTGATTTTATTCCTTCCTGCTGATATTACTTTCATCTGATACCATTTCCCTTTAGACCAAAGAATTTTGTTTAGCATTTCTTGTAGTTTAGGTCAGCTATTGACAAATTCTAGGTTGAATTTTTTTTCTTTCAACTCCTTAAAATGTTGCAGTTTGACTGTGATGTACATATGTGTGGTTTTCTTTGTATTTATCTTGCTTATGATTTGCAGAGCTTCTTGGTTCTGTGAATTGATATCTATCAAAAATTTTGCAAAATTATTGGAAGCACACCCCACTGTCTCTTCTCTCCTTCTGGAACTCCAATTGAATGTATCATGAGTATTGTTCCAAAGGTTTTGGATGTCACAGTCTGGTTTTTTTATTTTAATTCTTTTGTTCTTTCTGTGTTTTGTGTTATCATTCGGGTAATATCTATTTACCCAAAGGTCTTCAAGTTCAGTGACCTTTTCCTCTGCTGTGTCCAGACTGCTTTTAAGCCCATGAAAATAAATTCTTTGTCTTTGATATCATATTTTTCATTTCTAGCATTTCATTTGATTTTTTAAGGTTACATGTCTCTGTTGAAATTCTGTTCACACAAGCTATTGACTTTTTCCATGATATATATATGTATCTTTATATCTTGTGTGTCTATATATCTCTTGTACATACGTGTACAAGTACCTTGTATGTATGTATATATCTAATCTGTGTATGTATGTATATATATACCTAATCTGTCTCTCTGATGGCTTATTTGAAGACGCCAACCCACATGCCATCAGTCCTAAAGGATATCACTTAGGCCCAAAGACATCTAGTCGGATCACCACGTGTATGAAGAAAGTGTGTATTAGACTCAATTATGAGGAAAAACATTTTATTATCAAATAAACAAAAAAATTCTATTATTGGTAGTTATGAACATGTGATAATAGAGAGGCATTTTGGCATTGTGTTTTAGTGGATGAAATTTGGATTCAGGCCAACTAAGGTTGAATTCCTGACTCTGCCACTTACAAGCTGTACATTTACCAGCAAGTTATAAATTCCTCTAAGTCCCGGTTCCTCATCTATAAAAGGTGAATAATTATAAAAATACCTTTCCCGTAATGTTTCTGTGATGCTTATGTATGATCATGCATGGAGATTAATTAGTAGAGGAACTAGCAAGAGTGGCCACTCATTAAATGCTCTTTTCTTTCCCTTCCAGCCTGCCTCACCCCAACTCCTTCCCTCCAGACTGAAACTCGTAAGAACAAGGGACCAGTTTTGTCTTGCTCACTGATATATCTCTAGCATTCATCTTATTATAGACACTCAATAAATATTTATTGAAAGAATAAATTAATAAAAGCTGTTTCCAGAGTAGGGCAATTGTAAAGTTGGGCTTGCCAGGGATCAGATTTGTCTTAAACAGATTTTCATAAGCCATCCAGGAAAGGGAGTGTTTTATCAAATTCCTTAACTTTCAAAATATTCAAAAAATAGTAGTGAATTGTCTTGCTCATACATAGGCACTTCAGGGAAACTTTTCAAGGCTATGATGAGAAGAAGAAGTGGTAAATTAATTGTATTGACACATAGAAGCAGTACTTCAAATTTTTTTCTTTCCATTCTATGAATGAGAACTGAGAATCACTGTAAGTCTTGCCTAAACATACCAATTCGAAATAGTGCTTTAGCCAAAAATGAAACAGAAAGGACATCAAGAAGGTCGACAAGTATACTTTAACTTGTCCTTTTACACAGCCAAGGTTCATCCTTGCCTGAAGAGCAAAGTCTAATTTTATGATAAGTGTTAAGGAATCAAGGCGATATTTCTTGCTACTGATCCATCAGTATAAAATATTAGAAGTTTGTCTCTTTGTTTCATAAGGATTTCTAAGAAGCATTTGAGGGAACCTGGAGTATATACTCACTGGTAAAGGAGAAGTTAATCATTTTGTAATAGGCTTAAAATCACTTTATTTTTAGAATGTTCCTTTTTGTCATTGACATCTTAATGTACTGTAATTTGATATTTTTGCATGTTGAGTGAGCAGAGTAAAAGCAGCAAGAATAATTGCTGTGTAAATGTGCTATAAATCAATATCTAATGCAAGGATGCACAAAAACTGCTCAGAACATTTGCTATGCTTTAATTGTCATAAAAAATAGTTAAGAAAAACAAAAGTTTACTGAATGGAATATTCACCTTAGGTATATTCTCTAGTTCTTTATTCATTAATTATTTGTTATTGTCGTACTCTAAACAGTGAAATTCATGATCTTAAAGATGTATGTGTATAAGGCGCTGGGTTGGGCATAGGGAATGGGAGAGTTAATACTTAATTGTACAGAATTTCTATTTGGGTTGATTGTAAAGTTTTGTAAATGGATCATGGTGATGATAGCACAACATTGTGAGTGTAATTGACAACACCGAATTATATATGTGAGTGTGGTTAAAAGGGGAAATTTTAAGTTTTGTATATATGTTACCAGAATAAAAGTTAAAATATAAAACATAGGACTGTACAACACAGTGAACCCCATTGCAAACAATGGACTATAGTTAATAGTACAATTAACAAACAACAAAAAAGATGTATGTGTATAAACCTCAAACTCATTCTTAGAGAGTTCAGGGAGGAACATATGTATAAATTGAGCCAAAATTTGAAGGAAAACTAAACAATATTGTTTTAAAATTTTAAAATCTCATAATTCTTTATAAGCAATTTTGTGCCCAGTTGAAGTCCTTCAAATATAATGGAGAAGTGTTGAAATAATACATATAATAGAGATTTTTTAGTATCCAAGACCTAATTAGAATAAGAAAATTCCAAAAATTGTTGGGAAAGGGGGTGTAGAGAATTAGATGAGGTGATTTTTCTTGATTTTATAGTAGATTTAGCTTAGTAGTTTATAAAGTTTAGAAAATGATTAATTTAAATGCACATTTTCTCAGGTTATACTTTCTTCTCCTGTTATCCTACTGAAATATGGCATACTGGACTATAATAAGATAGATAGATGCTCGTTTTGCATACAACATGTAGAGAGGGTTAATATGGGTAACGTGGAGCTCTTGATTAGTTTGCAGATAACGTCTGAAGTCTTCACTCTGGCCTTTACCCAGCAGCTTTGGTCTAGTTGTTCAATGGTGTCAGGAAGACTCAGCTTTTCGTCTTTCTGTTCTCATGCTCAGTGTGTCCTGATACTTTGCCTCATGGTCATAAAATAGCTGCCTCAGCTCCAAACATCACATCCTCAAGCAACAAAGTAAAAATAAAACAAGGAAGAAAGAAGGACTGACAGCATTTCCTCATCTCTCTCTCTTTTTGTCAGGAAGGAAAATATTTCTCAAAAGCTCCCCAACATAGTTCTCTTTTCTGTTATATGTTACTAGCCATACCATGTCACCTGCCTGCCCTTAAACCAATCAAGGCAAAACAGACTGAGTTTTCCCTTGAATTAGAATAATCACATTTTATCCCTTGGAACTGAAGAAGGACCCACTTTCCCTGAGTATATCACTACCAAATCTCTGAACAAAATTGGATTTCTGTTGACAAAGACTAGGGCAAAATGATTGTTTGGTCAGTAGTCAGTAAAGACTGGTCTGTACATCTGAATTACAATTTATTAATTTACAGTGAGAAATATTATTGCCAAGAGAATTTGGGTATTTGAATCCTCTGACCAAGATAATCTTTCCTTATAGAAGGAAGCCAAATTGTAATCAGAAAGGTGCTAAGCATGTGTGGAATCAGACCTACAGGAGTAGTTATTTCTCTGTGACTTTGCTCAGGCTGTCCTCTGCCTGCAGTGCCTTTTCCCTTTAACTCCCACATATCCTTTAAAATCCGACTTAAGCATCATCTCTTCTAGGAAGCTTTCTTTAACGTCCCCTCCCTCCCCACCTGCACTTTCCACCCCCAAGCTGAATTACTCGCCTTTTTCTGTACTACCATGACATACTGTGCATAACTGTATCATTACACCTACTCTACTGTATTGCAATTATCAATTTATGTGTCCTCTCCACTGTATGTGAGCTCCTTAAAAGCAGAACCTGGACCTCACTTGTTTTTCAGTCCTAGTGATGAGCACAGGATTTAATTCTTGGATATCGGAGGAAAGGTATTTGCAGTAGGCAGAATAACAACCCCCAAAGACATCTACATCCGAATCCATGAAACCTGTGAATGCTCTACTTTTTACACGGCAAAAGAGAGTTAAGGATCTTCAGATGGAAAGAGTGTCCTGGATTAACAGGTGGACCCAATGCAATCACAAGTGTCCTTATAAGAGGGGTCAGGAGGGTCCGAGTCAGAGAAGGTGACGTGATGCAGAGGTTGCAGTGGTGTGATTGCTGGCTGGGGTGGGGTGGAGGTGGGGGCACCAGCCAAGGCCTCTTGGAGCTGGAAAAAGCAAGAAAAATGCATTCTTGCCTAGAACATCCAAAAGGAGCACCAGCCCTGCTGACACATTGATCTTAGCCAGATGAGACCCATTGCAGGCTTCTGAAACTGTAAGATCATTAATTTGGGTTGTTTCAAGCCAGTGCGTTTGTGGTCATTTATTACAGCAGAAATAGGAAACTACCACTGTGTTCAAGAAGTGTTTATTAGATGACAAAGGACTTAAGTGTTTAATGCATTAAGCTGTTATAGTATTAATAGCTACTGTTAAATCACTGCCTATATACTAGGCATTTTTATACGTTCAACCATGCAAACCTTTGATTAAGATGTTATTATACCCATTTTCAGATGAGCAAACCGAAATTCAGAGAAATTGAATAATTTTATGAATATCTCATGCCAATATCTGATGTAGCAGGTATTGGAAACCAGAGCACATTCGACTAAATCCTGGTGACATGAGATATCTTGAGAAATGCAGCTCTACTATAGAGGAATAGCCAGTGGCAGCACCAAAGTATGGGTTGAGGGCCCAAATCTCCATCAGCATCCCTAAAGCAACCTTAATAGAAGTGGAAGTTGCAAATGCAATTCCAATACAGTTTCCTAGTTTCTCATGGTGGGGGAGATTGTGCCCTATAAGACCCTGCCATAGGAAATTCCAGAGCTGCTCCAAAGAGACTCCATAGATTGAGTCCTTGTATTCAGGAGAATTGATTTACCTTTATTTTCATCTTTTTGTATGCATTCATTAATTCATATATTTGTTTAAGATTTATTTTTTATTTCTTATACATCCCCCCCTTCTGCTTGTTCTTGCTGTGTTCATTTTTCTTTGCGTTCCTCTGTGTCTGCTTGTCTCCCCCCACTGGGGTGACCTGCCGAGTCAGCTCACCCACGTGGTGGCCCACCTGCTCGCGGGGGCTTGCCTTTTTGCCCGTGGGGGCTTGCCTTTGCCCACAGTGGCATGCCCCGCCCGTGGCAGCATGCCCCGCCCATGTTGGCTTGCCTTCTCGAGGTGGTCTGCCCATTCGAGGAGGCCCCAGGGACTGAACCTGAGGCCTCCCATGTGGTAAACCGGCGCCCTACCAACTGGGCTACAGCCAGCCCCATAATTCATATTTTTGAAAGTATTAATGCAATCAATTAGACCCTAGCTTTCTCAAGTCCATGAGCCAGTCTCTTTAAGATTTTTTTTTTTTAAGGAGGTAGTGGGGATTGAACCCAGGACCTCGTACATGGGAAGCAGGCACTCAATCACTGAGCTACATCTGCTCCCCAAGATGTTTTTGCACATCTAAAAGTTTATCCATTTCTCATATACATTATAACTGTATAATGAATTGTCAAACCCATTTCTAAGTTTTTGAGCCTCATCTTACCATTGCTCTGATGTATTTTTGCACACTTACTGCATCTCAGTGAACATTTGTTTAGAAAATCTTTTATATGAGCAAAGACTTATAAAGTCATTGCACTATAAAATGCCAGTCAAAATAATTCATGAACTATAGACTAAAAATGTAAACAGATGCAACCACAGGTTCATTTTGAGTAATCATATTTTTGTGTGGAAAGTCCACTGGGAAATAGTTCACACAATCATAACGATCACTTTTCTAAATCTATGGATAAAATGGAAAAGCTTCTTGTCTTTTAAAGAAAAGCTGATTTCTTTTTTTTAAAAGTTTAGAGACTGTTAAAACTGCTTTGGGTAGCTGATATATGAAAGAATTCATTGAATGTAATTTTTTTGTCTAATTGGAAGGTACTTTTTGGGAACAAGATAATAAGAAAAGATTGTGGTTAGAACATTTGTAATATGGATAAATCAGGGTTTGTATAACAGCAATGTGGGTGGTATCATCACTACTACCCATGAATTCACATTCAGAGTATTCTTTAAAGTTTTAGAGCTTCACCCACCACAGGAAGGGTTTACTTCAGTGTACACCCACAAAGTAGAGGTTTCTTTAGCAGTTTTTTTGTTAAATATATTAATTAAATTTACTTCAAAATCTTGAAGAATGGTAAGGCAATTTGTAATTAAGAGAAGTTCCCTTCTTTCTATTTGCTGATTTCTAACCACAAACATAATTTACTGTAATATGTTTTGGGGAATAAATTAATAAAGTGGAGATTTCTTTTAAATACCTGTTTGGTAGAAACAGACCTTCACTAGCATTTGTCCTCACTCCCAGCACCTGAAAACCGGCTCCCATTAAATTGCATGACTAGAGCATACATTAAAATTAGTATATTTTATTTTAATCATTAATGTTCAATTTTGCTCTCCTGAGCTAAAGGAAAACAAAAAGAAATAATATTTTAAATATACTTGCAAAATCCCAGCAAGTTCTTTTAACATTTAGTTTCTGAGTAAGTAAGCAAATAAATACTATTAAGTCTGGGAGGTTATGTTTTAAGGCAAGATTTGCTAATGATTTTATTTTTAGTTTTGAGATACTTGGTTTACCAGTCAGATATTTCCCAACTCTCTTATCACTAACCATCCTCCCTTTCCTGACTCTTTAAGTAGTCCAATAAAAATACCTATCTGATGGTGCTCAGTTCTATCATGTGAAGAATTTCATTATATCTCACATTGGGTCTTTAACATAATGTAAGTGACAAGAGAAGCATAGCAAGCCATCAATAAGGGTAGAGATTATATACTTAACATCTTTGACTCTATTACCACTGTCCTGGTTTGAGTCTTCTGTGGACCCCAGAAAATTTTGTTCTTAAGCTAACCCATTCCTGTATGTGTAAGCTTTTTTTCATGTGGGGTCTTTTGATTAGATTCAGTTAAGGGACCTTCTGATTAGATCACTTTGATTAGACTGCTTTAGTTAAGGGCCGTTGATTAAATTGTGTGGCCCAGGATGGGTCCTAAACCTTTTACTGGAGTCTTATATAAATGAAACACACAGAGAAGGAGGTCTGCCATTTTTACCCTGCCCTGTGAGAGAAGACTCCGGGATCACCAGCAGCTGAACTTGGTGAGACAGCATCTCTGATGACACCTTGATTTGGACATTTTCACAGCCTTGGAATTGTAAGATTTTCCTCTAATAAATTCCCATTATAAAAGCCAATTCATTTCTGGTATTTTGTTCTGAGCAGCTTTAGCAAACGAAAACACCACTTAATGGTTATTACTTTTATTTATTTTTTATTTTTTATTTTTTATTTTATTGTATATACCGCCCCCCCTTCTGCTTGTTCTTGCTGTGTTGATTTTTTGCGTTCTTCTGTGTCTGCTTGTCTCCCCCTATTGCGGCGACCCGCCGAGTCAGCTCACCAGGGGGTGGCTTTGCCCTGCCATGGTGGCTTGCCTTCTCAAGGCAGTTTGCCCACTCAAGGAGGCCCCAGGAACCAAACTCGGGGCCTCCCACGTGGTAAACTGGTGCTCTACCAATTGAGCTACAGCCGGCCCCGGTTATTACTTTTAATATAGTATAGTAATCTATCCTTCCATCCATCCATTTGTTTTTTTACTGAAAATTTCTTCTTGAATCAACTCACAAGTATTTCTTGAGACTCCACTATGTGCCATGCTCTCTTCAAGGCAGTGGAGATACAGGGCCTGGTACATAGCAGTTGTGGTCTATGCCCCCATAGGGTTTATATTTGCTGGGCAGAGACAGAAGGGAAACGAAGTATAGAATGATATAATTTCAGAAACCGCTAAATGCTATAAAATAAATGCAATACTGTGATGGGGGTGGGAGGCCAACTTTTGTAAGGATTATTCGGGAAAGTCTTCTCTGGGGAAATAAAGAAGCTCAGTGATGATGGGAAACATAGAGAAGAAGGAAAAATAGAAAAGATCTGGAGGAATGGTGCTCCAGAAAGCAGCAAAGACTAATACAAAATCCCTGATACTGGAATAAACATGCATATTGCAGAAAATGAATGAAAAGCTAGTGTGGCATGTTACAATGTAATGACTGTGCCTGGGCAAGAGATAATACTGATGATGTTAAGAAATGGTTGAATTTGGTGTATAGTTTTGAGGAACAACCAAGAAGACTTTGATGGTATGTGGGGGTATGAGGGAAAGAGAGGTTCCTAGAATTTTGGTTTGCACAACTGGGTCAATGGTGGTGCAGTATACTGAAAAGAAGACTCCAAGAAGAGATATCGAGCAAGAGTTAAACATATGTATATGGAACTCAAGAGAAGCCGGGAGTAGACCTTTTCTTTGATGCAGGCTGTTTTATTCAGTATCAACTTAAAGTTCATAAGAACTGTGGCTACCTGCATCTACGAAATATAGCTATTAGGCAATAGGCCTAAAAACTAAGCCCACTTGTATCAACATGACTTAGGCGTTTGTTCCAGGAAACTTTGCCCAGAGAAGATAAGACCATAAGCCAATACATAAATTCACTGTTTGCTTCAGGAAATCCCCGCAGTTCAGTTTATCTGAGACAGCGGTGCTCTTATCAAACCACACTTTATTTATCAAGACTCACTTCAAGATTCTCACCTTTCTATATATATCAGTCCTAAACTATTACTTCACAAACTTACCCAATCTCCTACTGGCTTCCCACCTTGAAAGACTTGCTATAACCATCTTAGGCTAACCAACCAAATTCTATAAAATACTTTTCTAACTTCTCCCTATCAATTCTGTCAAAGTGCTCTTCTCCTTTTCTACAGTGACTTCTAATAAACTTACTTTTGCTTTAACAGTGTTAGTCTTGTAAATAACCACTTAGCCACCTGCTCTGAGACTCACAATTAAGTGGATAAGAGTTTTGAAGTCTAATCAGTTTATTTTACAAATGGGAAAACAGAAGCCAGCAATTGTGACTTGACTAGTGCTACAGCTAGTCAGTAGCCTCTAGATTTAAGATTTCTAACTCTCAGTGTGGCACTCTTTACAGAAGAATACACAAGCTCATGTTGGGCAAGATAAAGTAAATTATTTTTATTTTACTATCAATAAACTTCCCAGTTGGGGAGAGAGAGCAATATGGCTGGGTTTGTTGTTGTTGTTGTTGTTGTTTGTAGTTGTAATGCTTTTGTACTGCTTGCCAGGTTGGCTTAGGGACTAAGTGTGTGTATTTATAAAGCTATCAGTAAATTTTAATTTGCATTTGCTCAAAATTTAGATGTTGAGAGTTCATTAATCAGCAGAAAGATGTAGAAGCATCAACAGTCAAGCCATACAATTTCTGATGTAGCTACAGTTTACTCCTAAAAATAAACAAATAAACACAACTCACCAAGTCAACTATACATTCTTTCTCAAAGGACAGGTTTTGCCTGTAAAATATTCATGAAGTTAGAGCCACCATGAATACTCAAGATATGAAGTCTCTCTGAGGTTCAAATACACACTTTTTTATGTGTACGTCTTCCCATTTTAACTGATACCTAGTATTCTAGTTTACTAGCTTCTAAAAAAAAAAAACAAAAAAACAGCAAAAGAACAACCCAGCAGCAACAAAATAACAACAACAATAACAACAACAAAAAACAAAAACAAAAAACAAACAAAAAATCATACAGTGTGTTGGCTTTAAAAACAGGAATTTATTGGCTCATGGTTTTCAGTCTAGAGAAGTCT
This sequence comes from Chaetophractus vellerosus, assembly GCA_004027955.1. Lineage (NCBI taxonomy): Eukaryota > Metazoa > Chordata > Mammalia > Cingulata > Chlamyphoridae > Chaetophractus > Chaetophractus vellerosus. The sequence goes on from PVKH010002032.1 coordinate 16,769, forward strand.
AAAATTGAGGCATCAGAAAAGCTGTGCTTTCTCCCCAAGACTATGGTGTTCTAGGGCTGGCTGCTGGCGATCCTTAGGTCGTTGGCTCCTCTATCACATGGCAATGTACACTGCAGCATCCTCTTTTTTTTCTGGATTCTGTTGAATTCCAGCTTCTGGCTGCTCCCCGGCTTCTTTCCACATCTGACTTTCATTTTGTTTTTTAAAGATTCCAGTAATCTGGTTTAAACCCCAGTTTGATTCAGTTGGGCCACACACCTTGACTGAAGTAACATCTTGAAGTAATCTTATATACATTGTATCCATACCCATCAGAATGTAGACCAAGACCAAGAATGTGTCCAAATTGGGGTACACAATCCACTGCGCTAGAAAACACTGGTGAAAATCTAAAGCATTTTCTGCAAGAAAACTTATAACAATACAGTGGATACCTATTGCATTCTCTGCTCCTAATACCCTATTTTATCCATATTATGACTGTGGGAGCTGCCCCATAAATTCTACATGACTCCATGCCCTAGCTATGGTTGATTGGATCAGAAGTACCCACTTGCCTGTATTGGATCGGGGGGTCCATATCCAAAATTTGGACTGGGGACCAAGAAATTTGAGTCAGGCTCTCAATGTCTGGATTATAAATGGATAAAACTCAGAAGCAGGTGTTAGCTGTGTTTTGCCATTTACCAAAGAGAAAGGAGGCAACACTTCTGCTTGAATGTTTTACAATGCCTCTGATTGAGCCAGAAAATTAATGTTGGATGAAGCTGTTCATCCCAATCTACCCACCCTAATTACCTAGGTGGTAATCCCTTACCTGCCCTAATTACCAAATCAATACCAGACACTTAAAAGAATAAAAAAGTAAAGGAAAAGAGAAGAAAATATTACCAACTTCCTGCCCTAACCCCCAACCCCTGGACCCAAGACAGTAGATTATCATTTGTACATTCTCTGATGGAAGAATGGACTAGCAAAGGTTGCAATGTTAGAATACCCTTGCTTGATCCCCAGGAAGGCTTCTGGATAGGAAGGATGATGTGGTAGATAGACCTACCACAGACATCCCATCTCTGCCCAAACCAATGATCAGGGATCCATCTTCATACACAGTCCTCACCTTTTTCTTGTCATCAAAAGCAGGGGTCTGTCCTCATCTGACACCCCCTTTGACCCACCTCCACCAAAAACAAAGACAAATTTTCCTTAAAATCCACTCATTAGAAGCTATGTTATCTTGCTTTATATATTTTGTTAATACTTAGAGTCAAAATATTCTTCTGCAAGACCAGTATAAGGCTCAATTCTGATTTTAAAAAAAGACTTACAGCTCATGACAAATTTGTAGTTTTGTCACCCTACTAAAAACTACAACAAAACCTTAAGCAATTCTCTATATGCTGAATAAGTAGACCTCTTTATAATAACTATAAAGCCATTGTTGTAATATCAATATTCTATACAATTTTAATATAAAGTAGTAATTTGATACAAGTACAAAGAGCATAGAGGAACAATGCTCAGATGAGATTAAGAATCAATTCAGACATTTTCAAAGAAAAGAGGTGTCTGTAAGAATGAGGAGGAATTATTCAGGAAGAAATTACTAGTACACTGCAAGCTTGAGTAAGGCAGTGAACTCCATGGAAGGTGCCTGGGATCCAGGCACTGCAGTTCAATGTTGTTAGAGGAAAAGTTGCAAGGTGGGAGATGAGGGTAGGGGGAAGAGTGGGGTCAACTCACAAAGTGCCCATACGCTATCCTAAAGATTTAGATGTTTATCTCATAGGAATTGTTGACAGATTCATACAATGTCCTAGATTGGGTTCTCTGGAAACAGTCTCTGAAACAGAGAAATGCTTCAGGAAGTTTACTGGAGAGCGTTCTTGGGAGATAAATCTGTAAGGAAAGCAGAATTGGTCAGAGAGAGAAGCTAACCTGCGGTGTAGCTGCCCCTGGGGCCTCGGCCACTCATATAGGGAGCTGTGGCTCTGGGATATTCTTCAGTGTTGTCTCAGATTGAAGCAACTTGTCAGGGCCTTTGTATCTTTGCATCAGCCATTTACAATGGCCCTCTCCCTGAAAGAGCCTGCAGCTTGGACAAAGCACTTCCCTGAGTTAAGGACACAGTTGTGAGCAGGTAACCTCAGCGGGTGAGGATGAGTGTGTGTGCCTGCAGAGGGTGGTCTTGAGTGAAGACCACAGTACCCACTAGCCACAAGAGTAACCGTTACTGAGCCCTTTCCATGTGCCTGGCACTGTTCTAAGCACTTTATACGCACACATTTGGTCCTTACAACAAGGCTATGAGAAAAGTACTTTTATTATTCTCATTTTATAGAGAGGTTGAGTAATAGAACCCAGGAAATCTGACTCCAGAACCCAAGCTCATGCACATGACATTACGTTGCCTTTCAACAGGAGGCATATGGGCAACTTTGCATCTTAGATGCCTTCTGTGGTGAGACAGACGATAACCAAATCAGCAAAATACAAAATGTCAGGCGGCGCGTCTATGGTGAAATAAAAGGCAGAGGGTAGGATAGGGAGGGCCTAGCTGCAATTTTAGGATAAGGAGTGGGGGCACTCTGAATGGGACAGGGCAGCACTCATCCTGCTTAAAGGGTGTGGCAGCTGCAACTTGGCTCAAATAAACAGATCTCCACGCATGAGCTGGAATTTGATGTGTACATGTGAAATTTTCCTGTTTTTAAATATTGGCAATCAAAAAAATAACATTAAATGTAGCACTGGTCTAAAAAAAGTTTCACTGAGAAGATGATGTTTGAAAAAAGATTTGAAAGAAGCAAGAGGGCAAGCTCTGTCACTATCTGGGGAAAGAGGCTTCTTGGCAGAGAGATTAGGAGTGTAAAGTCCTCCAGGTCAGAGCGTGCTTCTTGTGCTCAAGGAAGAGCAAGGAGGTGGGAGTGGTAAGGAGGTGACAGTGGGAGATGAGGTCCACATTCTAGTGGAGGATTAGGGGAAGATCATGTAGGGCCTTATAGCCATTTTAAGACTCTGGCTTTAATCTGAAGGAGATGGACAGCCATTAGAAAGTTATGAGCAGAGGAGTGACATGTGCCTTATAAAAATTGCTCTGGCTGCTATGTTGAGAATAGACTGTAGGAGACAAGGGCAAAAGCTAAAAACAAAACAAAACCAGTTAGGAGGCCATGTTCCAGGCAAGACAACAGCAGCTTGAACCAGGGTGGTAGCTGTGGCAGTGGTGAGTAGTGGTGGGAGAACTGATGCAGTGTAAAAGTAGAGCCAACAGGATTTGTTGAAGGACTGATGTGAGGAACACAAGAAAGCAGGGTGTGATGGTTAAGTTCATACGTCAAATTGCCTCAGTTATGGTGATTAGTTTGGTCTGATTGGTACTGTAAGGATATTTCATGGATTTAAATCATCCGTAGGTTGATTGCATTTATGGCTGATTACATCTCAATCAACAAAGGAGATTGCCTTCAGCAATGAAAGAAGTCTGAATCCACTCAGCTGAAGGCCTTAAAGGGTGAACTGATGATTTCAGAAGTCAGAAAGAAGAATTCTGTCTCTACTTCAGTCCACTAGCTTCTCCTGGGGAATTCATTGAAAACCTTCATTGGAGTTCCCAGCTTGAGGCCTGCCTTACAGAATTTGTACTTGCTGATCCCCACAGTCACAAGCCAATTCTTATAATAAACCTTGTAATATTTACATTATAAATGTATATACTGTCAGTTCTGTTTTCCTGGAGAATACTGACTAATGCAGGGGGAATCGAGGATGATTCTAGCTTTCTAGCTGAGCAGTCAGGAAGATAAAGTTGCAGTTTGCTGAAAGGGGTAAATCTGTGGGAGGGCTAGGTTTAAGGGATGGAGAGAAAAGATCAGGAGCTCAGATTTGGACATGTTGAGTTTAATGTGCCTATGTGATATCCAGGGGGATATGAGGCAGGCAATTGGATTCACAAGTCCAGAGTTTAAGGATGAGATCTGGGCTGGAGATATAAGTTTAGGTGTCTTCAGCATATGAATAGTACGTAAAGTCCTGGGTCCAAATGAAATCACGTAAGAGTGAGTGTAGAGAAAAGAGCTGAGTACTGAGCTCTGGGGAATACCATCTATTAGAGGCCATGAAAACGAAAGGAATTAAAGAGAGAGAGCACCATATTGTAAGATATTGTGGAAAAAGTACACATTATTTTTAGAGGATATAAAGCTTCAGGGTTGTTTGGCTGCATAACTGGGGAAGTTCTCCATACCAGCATGAGGCACTTTTATAAGCGCTGAAAGAGAGACAGTTGGGTTAATTAGATATCTGCTCTAATTCCAGCTGCCTCCTCCAGGATTTAAAAACAAAGAAGAAAGAACTCAAAATACTGAAACCAAGGTCAGGAACATCAGTGGCTGGAGCAGTTTTGGTTGCATAAAAAAAGTCTTTGTCTTTCCCAGGAATAAATATAACTTGGATTTAACAGTATCAAATGCAGGAAATTACATCAAGGTAAGACTGGAAAGTGTTCACTCTGACATTTCTCAGAATGGTTACAGTATAGTGTTGAGTGCAAGAAACATTTGTTTGGCTGTTGTTGTTTGTTTGGTGTGGGGTGCAGAAGCCAGATTTCAAAGAGTAACTAAAAAGTAAAATAGAAAGTGGAAAAGTAGAACTCAAAAGTACAGACCTCATCGTTCAAAAGCTTAACTAAGTGTTAAAAATATTTTTCAAAAATTATGACTCATACAGACATAAAATGAGGATGTGTCAAAGATTTTATTTCTCATTGTTTAATGAGGAAATTATAAAGATTCTGCAACCAATTCAAAATCGAAGAACCACAAATTTATGTGGAGTAAAGGAATGTTGAAATGAATTTATAAATGGCCACAAAACTGGATTTTCCCACTGGGATGGGAAGATGGATGGAGTAGGTGGATAGAGAAGGAAAGGGTTGTTTGTTCATTGGACAGAGGGTATTTGCATGTCTATGGACAAGCAAGTCTATGGAGAGGTTAGGAGGCCAGGCCCAAGAAATTCCACCAAAGCTCACCTGCAGTACCTATAAATTTGAATGAATTCCTCTAAGACATGAGAACAGGAAGGACATAAATGGTACAGATATGGGAAGATATGGACTTGGAAATAAGTTGAGGTGGTTAACATATGATGACCTCAGTTTTAATAATGAAATAATGATATTGTTATTATTAAAATTCATGAATCATTTCAAAGGCTGAGAAAGATGCTTTCCATGCAATCTAGGATAAAATAGCAATTGTACTCTGATTCTAACTTTGAGTTTCCTGGTAACTAAGGCAAAAATGGAAAGGTGGCAATGATTAATTCTGACATGAAAAAAGAATACTGTAAGTTTTCTGGAAACGTGGGTTTGGCTACTGAGGATGGGCTGGTTGTGAGCTAGGTGGGGCCATGAGGAAAGAGGGGAATTCATTGAGCAGAATGGGAGATAGAATTGACTAAGGACAAGAGAAGGAATTTTACTCTGTTGATGGACAACCAGGATTAGAGACATGCATTTGGAGTGAATTTGGAACATGCGTTAACTCCTCCAAGGAACCTTCCCTGGTAATTATAGGCTGAGCTAAGGTGTCCTCTGCACACTTATGCAGTATCCTATGTCCAAATTTTTGTGGCAGTTAGCAGGTTGAATTACTGTTTTTCCTCCATTTCTCCCACGAGGGCTCCAGGAAGGTATTTTCCAGTGATAAGTACAATGCCTGATTCTAGTGCATCTCAGGGAAATTGAAAGCATAAGGAAGGAGTAAGTGACGAAGATACAAAAGCAGACCATTCAATTGGGTGTGTAGGGTTGAGGATGGTTCTCCTCGGGCCGCGAGCCTGGCAGAAGCCAGAAATCACTCTACTGGCGGCCTTGCTTTTCTCATCTTGCTTCAGAATTCACAATATCGCGAGCCAGTTCCTTCCTCACGGGAATGAACAATGGGAAGCTCCTAGGGTGAGTGCAGACTTATGCCTTGCTTATCAGTTGCTTGTGGTTTCTAAGGCAAACACATCTCTCAACCTGCTGTGTGATGCTTTCAATTCTATACTTAAGAGTTAAACTGAATGCCTTCAATGTATTTTTTATTCTGCTTCTTTTTTCCTGATTATCAAAATATCATATTTTAATTGTAAAATTTAGAAAATACGGAACATGACAAAGAAGAAAATAAAATTCCTATAACAGATATAAGCAGTGTTAACATTTTCCTGTCTTTCTTGTCATTCCTTTTTCTATGCATAATTTTCTATGTATAATTTTCTATACATAATTTCCTATGTATAATTTTTTCTTTACTAAATTGGGATTGCAGGGTATACATTATACATTATTATAATATATGCATCGTATTATATATTCAGCTTATTAAAATTACAGTTGCATCTTCCAAAAATGAGTTTTGATTGACATATAATATTTATGTTATTTAATTATTCCTCTACTTTTGGGCATTAAGGATGTTTCCAGTTTTTCTCTATTTTAAGTGATGCTTTAATTAACATCCTAGTTCAAACATACTTGACCACATCGTGATCATTTTTTTAGAATAGATTCCTATAAATAGAATTACTGGAGTCAGGGATATGAACTTTAAAAGAACTCTTCTAAGCCATATAGTTCTCAGGAAGATGACTTCAATTCAGAATGTTTAGAGAGCACCCATTTCCCTGCACCCTACTAAGTATTGAGTAATGACAACTTAAAATTATTTATGGGAGGCACTAAAGTCATCACAGATAATCAGAATAATATAGATCCCAAAACAATGTATTTTGATTGATTAATCTGCCTTCATTATAGGAGAAGACAATAGTGAAGAATATTGATCTGAATGAAAAGAGACTATACAAGCGTAGAGTTTCATAATCAAATTTAAATTCAGGAAAAAAATCTATCTTTATAAAAGTCTTAGCTTTTAGAAAATTCATATACAGGATAATAATTTAAATCATATTTACAATAAAATATTTTGCAACAGGCATTTGAACAAAAATTTAAAAAACTGAACAATCTTCAAGAGGAAGCATATGGGATCAGAAAACTTGAACTGTGCAAATTAAATCCATGTATAATCATAGAATAATCATTTAATATTATGCCCTAATATAGGAGAAAAGAGAATAATTCTTGTTTTTCCTTTTGTAGTTTTATTATGTTTTATTACTTATGCCCAGTTCTTTACGTACGTTATCTCTAATCCTTACAAAACTATGCAAGGAAGATTTTTTTGGTCTGATTTTACAAATAAGGAAACAGAGGCTGAGTGAGGTAAGAAATTCAGCAAAGGATATACCATAAAGAAGTAGACCAGTCTTTGGGTCAAGGTTTTTTTTGACTCCAGAGCTTTACTCATTTCCACTATTATATTAGTTTCCCAGCTACCAAAACAAATACCATACAATGGGTTGGTTTAAACAATGGGAATTTATTAGCTCACAGTTTTGAGGTTTGCAGAAGTCCAAAATGAAGCCATCAACAAGACAATGCTTTCTCCTGGAAGACTGTGGCATTTGGGGATTGGCTGCCAGTGATCCGTGATTCTTGACTTTTTTGTCACATGGCTATGTCTTCTCCTTTTTCCTCCTGATTCCCTTGGCTTCTGGCTTCTGGCTGCTCCCCACGTCTTCTCTTTCTCTTGGTCTGAATTTAAATCTGCTTATAAGGACTTCAGCCATATTGTATTAAGGCCCAAACTCATTCAGTTTGAGCACATCTTAACTAATGGCACCTTCAAAGGTCCTATTTACAGATGAGTTTGCACTTACAGGGCCAGAGGTTGGTATCTGAACATGCCTCTGTGGAGACATAGTTCAACCCCCAACACCCACTATTGCTTGACTTTAAATGAGATACAATAAGGCTTTATATGAGAGAAAATGATGGATACCCTGGCCCTAGGCTGGTGACAAAAGAGGCCAATGACACAACTCATCAATCTCCCTCTCTTATAATCTTAAGTGGAGATGTTGAAAGTTAACATTTTCTGTTATTTCTGAATTTAAATTTTAAAATTTATAAAATTATCATGGGCTCCTTTTGTTTGTTAAACAAACAGAAAAAGAATTTTTAAACGGAAAAATGAATAAAGATAATGGGAGAAAAGTAAACACTAGCCCTTATAGGGTTAAAAAAAACACAACAACCTAAAGAATATCCAGGTGCTGAGTAGGGAGGGGATAATTTTAAGTACATTTCAATGTATTTGGAGATTGGGAAGCAGAGGGATGATTTTAGAATCAGGCTGAGCAGGGGAATTATTTGGATGGTTTCACCAGCAGGGGCACTGAGCCATCTCTATTTTTCCACTTAGCCACCTGTCTTCACCACAGGGATGTGGCTGCCTCATAGGCACACAGTTGGGTTTGTGGGCCAGGATGTCCCTCTCTTACACAGGCAAATGTTCAAGCATTTTTATTCCTTGCCCCCCCTTCATGCAGCACACCCTTTCCCCCAACAGTATAATCAGTCTTTCTTCAGAGTACCGGAGAACTTGATTAGAGGTTAGCTATTCTCAGGAGGCAGTATGGTGTCCTGCTTAAGAGCAAATGCTCCCACATCAGATTGCCTGGGTTCAAATCCCAGCTCTGCCACTCTGTGCTCTGAGCTTAGGCAAGTCACTTGATAATTCTTTGCCTCAGGTTTCCCCACTGTAAAATGTGAATTCATTCAACAAGTATTTATTGACTACCTACTGTGTGCCAAGAATTGTTTGACCCTCTGAGAATAGAGCAATTGAAAAACCAGAAAGCTTGTTTTCCAGTGGGGCACATAGATTTTAGCCAAATATATACTATGATTATAGATATTAGGTATAATGAAGAAAAATAAGGGAAGATGAAGGGATAAGAGTGACAGGAAGTTACATTTTAGATGGGTGGTCAGAGAAGACCAATTTGAAGAAGTGATATTTGAACAGACATAAAAAATAGCGAATGAGCCATTCCATCTATCTAGGAGAATAACAGCAAGTGCAAAAGCCCTAAAGTTATATTTTTGGTAGCAATAATGGTCTTTAATTTTCAGAAATAAATGTTTTCTACTATTCTTACCATTCACTATGCTGTTAGAAGTCATACATAACAAATTTGAAGTCCAAACAAATCCTCAATACACAAAAACCCACATATGAGTGCTCTATTTTAATATCCTGACCAATGTAGAATTAATTATACACAAGATAAAAAGAGAAGACATCCCTCTAACCCTCCCTTAAATTGAAAGGAGACATACAAAGGTGTGTGTTGCATTTCAATTGTGTCAAATGACAAGACTAATCTGTTGGTCAGGCATATCCCTGTTCACTGGTTAATACATGGCCCACCTTCCTTCCCAATTATTTTATTTTAAAATCTTTTTACATTTCTAGTGCCAGGTAATGACACAGTATGCTCAAGGAAGAGAAAAAGTGCAAAAGTGCTGTGTGGCTTAAGCAGAGTGAGACAGAGAGTATGAGATTTTAACTAGGGGCTTGCAGTCCTGCTCATAAAGACTTTAAACTGAAGCTAGGTGTGATGAGATGTGGATTAGGATGATGTGTCTCCTAATAGGAGACAGAAAACCCTCTATCGATCTTAATCAGAAGGGGATTTAATATGGAGAATTGGGTGCTCATAAAATCATGGAAAGGGCTGCAGGAGCAAGCTCCGAAGCTAGACCTCCAGAAATGAGTGTCAAAACACCACCACCAAGCCAGCCTGCCAGAAAAGCTGCTACTTCTGCCACAATCAAGAAACTGGTCAGTCAGGAGGTTGCAAATGGAACTGTTAATTTAAAGAACGCATACTATGGCCATGATCCAAGGTATAGCAAACCCTCATTGCTGCCACAACAGTGTCTCAATACCCACGTGACTATTGACCAACACTAGAATGATTCTGCAGAAGAACCCCAGCATCTGTCACCACGCTTAACTGCTACAATACCCAAGGCAGTCAGAACACTCCACTTCCATCTTCTGAGTTTCTCCTATGTGTAGCTAATCAATGAAACCTAATACCTATGCCAAGCCATAGCTGCAAGAGTCTAAGAAATGTAATGTTTAGTTTTCCAGTCCATGTGCAGGAGCAGAGAGCACAGCAGAAGGAGGCTGGAATGGATGCTGGATGCTAATCTACATTATCCCTCACAGGAAGCCATTGGGAGGGAAAGGAGGGAGGAAGAGATTGCAGAGCCTTACAATGATACCATTTTTAAAAAATGGAAAAATGGTGGGATTCTGGTAGGATTCTATATTTTGTAGATAGAGCCTATAGAATTTGCTGATGCATTAGATATAGAGTATAATAAAAGTGAGAAATCCAGAAACTCTCCAGGATTTTGGCCTCAATACCTGCATCAATAGTAGTGACATGTACAGAAAAAACAGTAACACATACAGGGGAAGATGCAACTTGCTGGGAGATAATACTCCCATTTATCTCAAGTGGTTCATGATACATGATGGTCCTTAGAGCAATACCTGGCACACAAGTATTTAATTGGTGACAGATATTTTTTAAAATTAAAATAATATTTATGTCTAACTTTCCAAGGTTCAAGTCACCAAGACTGACATTGGATATATTTCTTAATGGTAGTCATGTCTTGCAGGTAGAAAGAGAAACCAAGATGGCCAAACTCTAGAATCCTAAACCAGCCACTTACCAAAGCCACAACAACCACTGTTAGGTCACAAAATCATTCGTTACTCCTTTCTGAAGCTTTGGACCTAAGTGCCAATGGAAACTTGGATGGACCAAGAGTGTTCCCTTTGCCAGCATTAGTGGGAGACCTAGGCAGTTTGGGTGATGCTGCCGTTCACATTCCTGGAGGGGATGGGCTCCCTGAGACCAGGTCATAGCATTAGCCACATGGAGTTGCAAGAGAAGCAACTCTAATAACAAATCCAAAAAGGGCAGAACCCACAAATAGAAAGACAAAGAGAAAAGAAGAAAAGCATTGGGGCTGGGGGGTGTGGGGAAACACAAATGCAAGAATATTTTTGTTTTTCACAGAATCTTAATAATAGCTAATCTAATTATTATTTAAAACTGTAGGGATAACATTCTGAGATATTTTTATGTTCCCTAATATAGTCCATCCTTTGCTTCCACCATCTTCAACAATGACTTCTAAGGTTGCATGTTCATGTACATCAAATGAGAGGAAGGGAAAAAGCATGGGAAGGTTTTAAGGACCAGTCCTGGACATGACACACACTATTTTAACTCAAAATCTATTGGCTCGAACTCAGTCACTGAGCCACATCTAATTGTAAGGAAGGTTAGAAAATGTTGACTAGCTAAATGCCCAGGAAGAAGAAGAAATGGCTTGATAAATAGCTACCCTGTCTCTGGCACAATTGATTTCATTCATTATATAATCTATCTCAATTTTATTTTATTTATTATTATTATTTTTAAATTGCAATATTTATTTATTTAATTTTTATATTATTTTTTTATTTTTTATATATCTATAAATATTTTTAAGATACATTGATTACACAAATGTTACATAGAGACTCCAGGAGTACACATATGCCTCCCCCCCACCCCTCCCACAACCCCCCCCCACACACACATCCTTCAGTGTGGCATAA
>PVKH010002033.1:0-28062 GCA_004027955.1 Chaetophractus vellerosus
CAAATTTTCCATGCTATTTTTCCGTTTAAAGCAAATCACCAGAATGTTCCATCCTTTGTCCACATTAATCTAACTGCTTATAGGAATGCTTTCAATGATGGTTGATCTCTTATGTAATTGACACTGAGAATGAAAATTAGAAATAGCCATATAATTACTGTATCTCCCATTTTATAAAGCTTTTATTGTCTGTGATGCTCTTCAAAGCATTCATCACATAAAGATCCATGTAACACATAGCTTTGCAGACCACAGGTGAGGAAGAGCGTGCCTGAGTATTTTCCCTCGTCAAGCTTCTTCATGCCTACTTTTCTTTGGCAGCCACACTTTTAAGCTGGGGTCTATTAACTGTAAACTCTATTTTAACAAGTTTTTTGAAAAAAATTTTTGCATCAATTCCTAATACAATATTCTCTTTACCATACAGCTTTTGATATTTTCTACATATTTTTATGATTCTATATTTTATATACTGTTTATTTAAATTGGAAGTAGGTGAGACATGTATTTAATAAATTCACACCTCATTTTAAAATAAATTTTCCAGGGCTTATAGAAAATAATGAGTGTATTTCAAATTAAAAGTTAAATTTTGGGGAAGAGGCTGTGGCTCAAGCAACTGCACTCTGGTTTACCACATGGAGGACCCAGGTTTGATCCCCCAAGACCTCTTGGTGGAAAAACAAAAAAGAAAAGAAAAGAAAACAGGAGTCTTAGATCTGCTCGGTGTGGCACAGCCCCCTACACAGAGCGGAGAGGAATGGCGGTGAAGCCAAGCACCAAAAGACGATGACACAACCAGATAGAAAAAAAAGTTAAATTGTAAATAATAAGATAATATGGATAACATATGTTCAGAGTAGTCCACTTCAGAAGAGCCTATCTCAAAATTATAGGTGAAATATATTTTAAATATTCCCTTTTTAATTCTTGGTTTTGATGATATGAAAGCAACTATATTCCTCAAGAGTTGTAACTTACATTAAAACAATAAACCATGTGGTAAGCAAGTGCTGGAACTTACCCTAGAGTGTCTTCTGATTACTGACCTAGATTCTGTAATGTAATGACCAAAGTGCTTGAGGGATGTGAAACAAAACTGGAACCTAAGCAAAATGAGGGGTCAAATCTGAAAGCACAATTAAAACCCCATTAATAACCCCACAAAGAACAATACCCCCTTGCAATTAAACTAGGAAAAAATAAGTTATTCTGACAAGAAAGACTATGAGAGAAGTAGGAAAAAAAATAAATTCTGACCGCAATTTCTACACAAATTTGGGGTTAGAAGTGTTTTAAAAATCAGCCTGAAATTCTATTTTAAGTGACCCAAATTGGTAGTGTTCCAAGGAACAAAGTGACAAGGAGATGGAAAGTTTAAAAGTTTAGGGAACAGAGAGAGAGAGAGAGAGATAACATTTCACAAGGGGACAAAATGTATAATAAAGCAAACTTAATATTGGGAGAAATAATGGCTAAAAATGTTCCAAAGTTGATGAATGATGTGAATTTACCTTAATAGGAATCCTAGAAGAGTAAATTAAAAAAAAAAATTACAATGAAACAAATAGTAGTGAAACTGTAGGACTCAAAAGGAACAAGGGACAACAGATAATTTACATACAAAGGACTGATACTTAAATGACTATGACTTCACAACAACAATTATGGAAGCTGAGACACAGTAGAATGAGAAAAATATGGTGCTAAGAGATATACACTCAACAAAACTGGAGTTAAATTCCTTTCAGACAGATACCAAGTGTTTAGGAATATATCTGGAAAAAAACAAAAACAAAAACAACTTACTTCCTGAAGAACACGTAATGTTTATATTTCAAGAAAAAAGAAAATTATTTGATAAGGAAAGCCTAGTATGCTAGATAAATAAAAATAAAGACCAAGTTTATTAAGCAATAACAATAATGACTAATGTATGCGATTAACATTGATATATAAATACGTTTCTAGGCAATGAAAATATTTAAGTAGGTTAGTTAGAGATACATATTCTAAGGAACTTGTATTATTAAGAAATATGATAAGGTTAATGTTAGACTTTGGTATACTGAATTTGCACATTAAGTATCTGGAATAAACACTTAAAATGACTGACTAGCTTTAAAACTAGTACAGGGAAAGAAAATGGAATAAGAGATAGGGAGGAGGAATGTCAACCAGCTAAAAGGTTAAATAAAAGTTAACTTAGAAATGTCTGGGCAACTATACAGTAAAAAATAAAATATTAGGATTGTATTCAACTAAATCAAAGGGAAAAGCAACAAATTCTCAGGTAAAATCAGAACTTGTCAGATTGAGTTAAGAAATGTTATAAGATCTTGTAATAGACACAAATAATGCAAAAGACATGTAACATTTGAATAAAAGGGTGGAAATGATGAGTCAAATGTTAAAATAAAATGGTTATGGCTCTTATTACTATCATGCAAAATAGACTTTAATTAAAAGCTTTGTTAGAATTAAATATATAATGACTAAACTGGGAAGAGACAACAGTTATAAACATGGTTGCCCTAATAACCTCAACATACATAAAGCAAAAGTCAATATATCTATCATCAGTGTGGGAGAATAGAATTAAAAAAAGTTATCAAGGTTATCATATATAAGAATAACATGCAAAAAGCAATTAAATTTCTATATCATTCATTCACTTAAATATTTATTGAATGTCTCTAATATGCCAGGTACTATTATAAGTGGTAGGGGTATATCAGTAAACAACACAGAAAATAATCCCTGGCTTTGAGAACTTTATATTCTATTGGGAGGAAATAAACAAGATAAATAAGAATATTATTTGATGAAAATTTTTTTAAAAGGCATTATTTATAGTAATAGCAAAAGGTATAATATATCGAGAACTAAATTTATCACCATGTAAATAACTTGTATGGAGAATGTATTTTGAATAAGTAGAAAACTGGAAACAACCCAAATGTCCTCAATAATAAGATGGATGGATAAATTGTGATATATGCCATCCCATGGGATAATATAGAGTAATGAAAATGAAGAACCTACAGTTACACACATCAACTTAGATGACTCTGCAAACATTTTTAAGCCATAAAAACAGTCACAGAAGATTACATATGGCATGGATCCATTTATATAGATTTTCAAAAGAAGCAACTAAACAATGAACTGCTAAGGATACATCCTATGTTGTAAAACTGCACAGATAGGTACGACAGTTCTACTAGAATGACTAAAATCTAAAAAACTGACAATATCAATTGCTAGTGAGGATGTGGAATTAAAAGAATTCTTATTTATAGTTGGTGGGAATATGAAATGGTACAGCTATTTTGGAAGACAGTTTGGAAGTTTTTTACAAAGCTAAATACAATCTTACCATATAATTTAACAATCATACTCCTAGATATCTGCCCACTTGATTTGAAGATATTTGTTCACCCGAAAACCTGCACATGAATGTTTATATCAGCTCTTTTCATAATTGCCAAAAACTGGAAATAATCAAGATGTCTTTTAATAAGTTAATGAATAAACAAAGTATGGAACATCTACAAAATGAAATATTATGCAGTGATAAAATGTAATAAGCTATCAAGTCACAAAAACACAAGGAGAAAAACGTAAATTCAGATTACTAAGTCTGAAAATGGAAGGATTCCATTTATACGGCATTCTGGACAAAGCAAAATTATGGAGATGGAAAAGAAATCATTGGTTGTAAGAGTCTGGGGGCAATGGAGGAATCTAAATTGGTGACGCATAGGATATGTGTGTGTGTGTGTGTGTGTGTGTGCATGAGAAACTCTTCTGTCTGATCAGGGAATCTTATGATGAAATGTAGGATGTGACAAAATAAACCCAACTGCATTACAGATGTATAAAAACAACTACATTGTGGAGAGGGAGGTGGGATTGAAAGTGTGTGTATTGCTTTGTTTTGTTTTGTTTTGTTTTGTTTTTACTGATCTAAATAATTTTGGAACTAATTAAGAATGTAAAATAAAGACAAAGGAAACTGTAGATTAGTACTGTAATCTGGTTGGTGAAGTTGTTTCCCACATGTATATGGGTTACCAAATATGAAACCACTGTAATTGTCTTATGGGGAGTGAACAGATAAGTAAATAGATGGTATATAGTGGGAGTCAGGTATCTCATTGCTGGAGTGGGAAATTACAGATAAGCAAGAGGGAAAGCTCAAATGAATCTTGTGATACTGAGTTAGAGTTGGAACATCAGTATGAATTCATGTTTAGCTTAATTTAGACACAGGTGGATACATATACTAATATTTGCCCATAGTGTGTGTATATTACACATATATCTCCTAGCTCTGATCTCTGAGATGACCTAGAAGTAATGACACCTGGGTAGCAACGAGCACACCTAGCACCCAGACCTTGGTTTCTAATACCACTCTTCAATAAAAGAAACAAAAACTCCTTAGAGAGATGCCTTTTAGGCATTTTTTAGGACTAGGGGAGGTGATATGCAAGATGAACCTGGAGCATCTTGTAGTGCCAGAAAGTAAGTCTTCAAAAAGCAAAACAATGGGATTAAGAGATTATGTCCAAGTAGCCAACTGAAAGAGCTCCCAGTGACCAAAACTGGAACAATGTGAGCCACAAAATAAACAAATCAGTATTGATATAACCAAAAGAATAAAATGGATATCCCTAAGTCCATAATGATATGAATAAATGAGTGAAAAAGAATCTCACAGAATTTATGTAGACACTGCTCCTTGACTAGGCAGAACTTAACTTCGTATTCTATATGTATGGGCTGGTCATAGTGGTTTCCTTCGAGGGTAGAGTGTTTCAATGGGGAAGGGAGAATAACTGTACAGGGCAAAAACCTGATAAACACTAGCTCAGCCACGTCACAGTCAAGGTTCACATCATCAGTGATGTCATTTTGATAGCATGTACTTTAATAGGTTGTGATGAAAATGATACTTTGTCTCTGTGATCTTTCTCTCTAAAACCCCAGAGCAACTCTGAAGAAAACATCAGATAAATCCAAATTGAGAAACATTTTACAAAATACCTGACTAGTGCTCCTTAAACTGCAAAAGTCATCAAAACAAGGAAAGTCTGAGAAGTCATAACAGTTGAGAGGAGCCTACAGACATATGATTGCTAAATGTAATGTGATATCCTGGAACAGAAAAAAGACATTGGGTAAAAGCATAGGACAGGGGCCGGCTGTATAGCCCAGTGGATAGGGCACTGGTTTACCACATGGGAGGCCCTGGGTTCAGTCCCCGGGGCCTCTCCGGGCGGGCGGACAGCTTGAGAAGGCAAAAGCCTCCATGGGTGGTTGCAGAGCCACTGTGGGCAGGGCAAAAGCCACCACAGGCAGGGCAAAGCCACCATGGGCAGAGCGGAGCTTCCAGCGAGCAGAGTGGAGCCACCCGCACGCAGGGCAGGCTGCCCGCGAGTGGACAAGGCCACCGCTCAGCGGTGAAGCTGACTCGGTGTGTCACCGCAGGCACGGGGGAGGCAAAAAAAGCAGGGAAAAAAAAAGCATAGGACAGATGAAAAAATATGGATTTTCGTTAATAATAAGATATGGCTATTGATTCTTTAGTTGTGTCTAGTATATCTTACTAATGTAAAATGTGAGTAAAAAGGTAAACAAGGTACAGAGTGTACAGGAACCATTTGTACTCTCTACAATTTTTCTGTAAATCTAAACTATAATAAAAACCTTATTATAGGTTAAAACACAGGATACCAAAGGAATAATGAATCCAAAGCTCAGGATCGTGATTACCTTTGTCAGGGAAGAGAGAAGAATGAGGCACGTCAATGAGGAGCATTGATATTTTATAAAACGGGTGATATTTAAGATTTTTATCCTTTTTATTATTATATGTATACTACATATGTACTCTTTTGTGTGTGTGTATGTATAATTTATATTATAAAGTTTTAAAATGTAAACAATTACCTGAATAGGAAATACACAGAGATGGAAGAAAATCAGAGAAGATTTTTCTGGGAGGCAATGCTTACTCACTTGCCCAATGCACTAATTGGAATGCTATAGTTATAATTGATTTGGATGTGAAAAGTGGAGTATGAAACTGCAATTATGAGTTATGCCCAGTGCCCTTTTAAAGGGAAAGTTAGAAAGGCCATCTTTCAGAAGTGAGAAATTTACTTGGCAGGGCATTTGGAAGGGTACGCTCTGAGAATTATGCATATTAATTCTCCTCATAAAAGCAAATAATGTTCACAGTGATAATAATAGCTGAAATTTATTTATGCCTATCGTGAGCTGCTTTCCAACTTCTTTCAAAGAAGAATTCTGTGCATACAGAATTGATATTCAAGAGAGAGATGCTCAATAAACCTTTATTGCTGATGTTAGGATTAATATTATTTTTACTGTTATTTTCTGCCCACTACTGTACATATTTTGTGATAGGCCAAATAAAAGCTCCCCCAAAGATGTCCATGTCCTAATTCCCCTGTGAATATGTTACCTTACATGACCTAAGGAACTTTGTGGATGTGATTAGCTAAGGACCCTGAGATGGGGAGATTATTCTGAATTCCCTGCATGGGCCCTTATGAAAGAGACAGGAGAAGCCAGAGTCAGTAAATGAGGACGTGATGGAGGGACCATGGATGGAATGATGTGCTTTGAAGATGTAGGAAGGGACCAGCAGCCAAGGAATTCAGTCAACTTCTAGAAGCTGGAAAAATCAAGGAAATGGATTTTCCCTCGAAGCCTCCAAAAGGCAAGGAGCCCAGCCAACACCTTAATTTTGGACTTCCGAACTTCAGAACTGTAAGAAAATTAACTTATGTTATTTTTTTCCTCCAACTTTGTGGTAATTTGTTAAAGTATCAGTCAGAAACTAATGCATACATTATGTCATGAAACCGACCAGAACTTTCTAAATTGAGAGACACTTTTATAGATGAAGAATTAGATGGAATCCTAGAGGAATTAAAGGATATATTTGGCCTCTCCTGACTAGTGAATGGCAAAGCTGAGATTTGAATCCACATCCCTCTTCCTTCAAGGCCTCTGGCTCTTTCACTTCTATCACCTCCAACTTTGTTCAGTTGCTCTGGAGTTAAGCTTTGTATTTAAAATCATGTTGAATTCATGGATTTTCTTTTTCAATATAAAACAAATTTGAAATTTTATAAGTGAATTTTCTTTAATAGAATAATTCTATTAGAATTAGAGCTCAAGATTTTTTCCTTTACAACACTCTTTCAAAGTTAGTATTCCAATCTAAAATAAAAGAAATAAATATGTAGAACCAACTGCATTAGTCCCACCTGCTAGTCTAAAATGCATGCATGTAAATTAAAGGCTTTAAATGAGGCATTATCCATTCATTACATTAACGGTAATTTTCTCATCACATTTAATTACTTACAAATTTCCAGGATTTGTATCGATAGTTTCTATAAATTCAGTAAATCTTGGGATCAGACTTTGTTCTTCATTCTATGAAAAGTCCAATATTACCAATGCAAATAAGCAGCAGCAAAAACAACTACACAATTTACATTCTGCTCTCCCCTTTTATCTGACTTTAGGCTTAACTAGAAGAAAGTCCTTGGGATTCTCTTGAGAATTCTTTTCATCTACTGTCACCCATTTAGAGATTTATTTCATTTTAAAGTAGTTATATAGACCAGAGAAAGACAAAGTGAAAAAAAAAAAGGAGAAAGCTGTTCTGAGTTTGATGTGGTGCAAAGAAATTTATAGGAGATGTTGAAGTAGCTAAGGAATTTGTATTAATTGGTCATTCAACATGTGCTTGTTGAATGTGTTGGGTTGCAAGGTTTCACACTTTGAAATCACATAGCTTATCTGGTATTGATGGAATAATCATAATGAATACTTACAGATGTATTTCATTCTGGAAAACTTTTACCCCTCTATTCCAAATGAGGATAGCATAATAAATACTTTTTATATAATACCAAAGCCAAAAATAACTTATTTTTGAACCTATGCCCTTTTTGCAATTCTAGGGAAGCCCTCTTATAAAACATGCTCAGAATGCAAAATAATTTAACTGATCAGTAAAAGTTGCCCAAAGCAGGGCATCATAAAGAAAAAGAGATATGTGCATACCTTAGATGTTTTAACTCGAAACATAACTGAATAGATATTTCTAGATTCATCATTTTCAAAATTTCGTTCTAAAGCCTTTCCTTCTCTTGAATTTGTGAGACCTACATTGACATTCTTGCCTAAACCACACCCTATATATATATAAATATATAATTGTATATATACAGTTTTTACTTTTGATTTCTTTAAAGTGGAGCTGGACTTAAAAGGCCTTCAGATGTGGAGACAGTGGCCACTGGAGGTGCTGAAGGCAGGCAGAGGGAAAAAGAGGTGTAATATGGGGGCACTTTCGGGAGTTGGAATTGTCCTGAATGACATTGCAACAGCAGATACAGGCCATTATATATCCTGCCATAACCCACAGAATTGAGTGGGAGAGAGTGTAAACTACAATGTAAAACTATAATCCAAGCTTTTTGGCAATGCTCCAAAATGTGTTCATCAATTGCAATGTTCCTCATTAATGAAAGAAGTTGTTAAAGTGGGGAAAAGTAGGAGGTGTGGGGAGTAGGGCATATGGGAATCCCTTGTATTTTTTTTAAATGTAATCTAAGTATCTTTTAGAAAAAATAAAAAATATATTTAGAAAAAGAAAAAAGAAAAAAGAAAAAAAGGCTTCTAGAAGCAATTTTAGTTTCAACCACAGACCTACAAAATCCCCAGAATTCACCCGTTCCTTCCTCCAGCCCTCCCCCAAGTTCCATGGAGAGTCCTATCCAACTCCCCCCACCCTGCTCACCTTCACATTCCAGCACCGTCTACCCCGCTCACATCCCTGAACACCATCACCCCCATCCACTGCCACCCCATATTGTGCATCGGCTCACCACACTCTACTTTGTGTCTTCTGATAACCCATCTTCCAGAATCTAGCTCTGTGAGTCTGCTCAATATACCTAGGTCATGCAACATTTGTCCTTTAGTGACTAGTTTGCTTTACATAAGGTCTTCAGTATGCATTCATGTTGTTGCGTGTCAATACTTCATTCCTTCTTAGAGCTGAGTAATCTTCCAATGTATGTATATACCACATTTTCCTTATCCATTTATCTGTTGATGGATACTTGGGCTGCTTACATCTTTTGGCAATAGTGAGTAATGCCACTATGAACATGGGTGTGCATATATCTGTTCATGTCCCTGCTTTCAGTTCTTCTGGGTATTTCCCTAGTAGTGGAATTGCTGGATCATATGGCAGTTCTATAGTTAGCTTCCTGAGGAACTGCCAAACCTTACTCCACAATGGCTGCACCATCCCACATTCCCACCAGCAGTGGGAATATCCTCTCCAGCACTTTTTTTTTTAATAACTACCAGTCTAATAGGTATAAGGTGATATCTCATTGTAGCTTTGGTTCGCATTTCCCTGATAACTAGCGACGTTGAGCATCTTTCCAAGTGCTTTTTAGCCATTTGAATTTTTTCTTTGGAAAAGTGTCTATTCACTTCTCTTGCCCATTTTTTTAAATGGGTTGTTTGTCTTTTTATTTTCAAGATGTAGGAATTCTTTATATATGCTGGATATTAAACCCTTATTGGATAAGTGGCAGAAGCTATTTTAATGTGTAATTCTAAGTTCTAAGTTTTTATCATTTTTTAAAACATAGTTGTCTCACCCACATCTATTCTGGCAATTTTTTTAACAATTCAATTCATCGAGTCTTCCCAAGACATTCAAATTAATATCCTAGAACTATGTAAAACTATAAGTCACTTTGCTCGCTCCAATATATCTGTTTACATATTTGGTTTGATTACATAGTTACAATTAAAAAAAGATAACCGATAAATTAGTTGTGAAAACAAACACTACTAATTCTGGATGCTTGTAAGTCACCTGGTAGAAGCAGAAGTGAATGGACATCAGTCACTATAAAACACAATTTTTCCTCCATGAGTAAATTGCATTAAATAGAGACATTTTTCTTTTGGGTGAAAATTAATGGGGTGAGTCCATTAAGGAGAGGGTGATTATTATTTTTTCAATAGCTTAAATGATAAATCTATATTTATTTCAAAGAAAGGTAATTTCCTATTCCTTTTCCACTTTAAATATCAGTTCTGACAGTGAATTTATTTAAATTCTCTATGTTGTACATGTGAATTTATATAAATGCATGGACGTGTGACTATATTCTTTTAAAATATGGGTATGTGTTTATATCCGAGTTTCAATTGAAAGAAGCAATAAAAACAGCAAATTGCAAGACAGCATTTACTATTTTTCAACAACAAGTAAATGATGTGACATTTCTTTTCCAAAAGTGGAATGCCAGTTTGTAATTTTAAAAGTCATTTATTTTTGGATAAAAAATAAATACTGCTACAACTACTAAGAATTTTAACAACAAAAGCTAACACTACTCTAGTGCTTACTGTGTGCCAGGAATCACTTAATCCTAAAAATAACTCCGTAAGTGAAGTACTTGTACTATTTTATGGAAAACAGAACTGAGGTTCAGACGAGTTAGCTTGCTCACGGTTATAAACTTTGCCTTGGAGGTGTTAGAGACAGCACTTAAAACCAGGCATCTTGGTTCCAGTGCCCCTGTTCTGAACGACTACCTGTGTCACTTCTCTGGGAAACATGAAACCAGATACCCCTCACTTGAATTTTAGCTTCCAATTCACTCCTGCCAAACCCATGTACTGCCTAAGAAAGTAAATTTTAATGACCTGTTTAATAAATGTATGCTACCTGAAATTCAGTCAGAAAAATGTCTCTTCTGTCAAAGAGCTGGTTTAACTTTTTAAAACTGTATTGGCCATTTGACTAAGTTGGTTGGAGCTACATGCAAAACAGCCTTACTATGAGTTAGAAACTTAGGAACAAGCAATCTTGTTTAGAATCCTTTGTTAGTCAATTTTTCACTAACATTTACTGAATGCCCTCTGAGGTGTGGGGATGGTAAAAAAAAAAAAATTAAAAAATACACACACACACACACACACACATTTGATCCTACAATCTGATAAAATAATTTCAATCTGACGGGAAGTTTATACTCTTGATTTCCAAACCTTTGAAACTGTTGCTAAATTGTGATATAATTTTGATCTTTAAGATGCAGTGCACAGACCATATCTTTAAAGATCTTTTCTGTAGTCTAAATACAGTGGAGAGGTGTTTTATATTCTGGTTGTTTTTCTAGCTTTGTTGTACTTTTTATGGATTATAGTTATTTCGAGAAAAATAATTGATGCCTGCATGATAGAAATTGAAAAAATAATATTGCAGATTTTATTTCACAGATGGCTAAAAACAATAATATTAAACTTTGACAAGCACATCTTTTATTACATGAATAAATGTTGAAATTGCATTTCAAACTGACTAAAAATATTTCTACCTTTGTTCATGTAATCATCCCTCATTTTAAAGGAATATTCGTAAGTGCTCAAAAGAACCTGAAGAATATTCTTCTTTTAGTGTTCAGCAGCTTTTCCTTTTAATGCTAATATTCTTATGCTTTCACTACCCCCAAAATTGACTTTAGGTTTAGGGAGTAATGATATAATGTTCAAGAAGAAAGGGACCATCTTCAATGAATATGAATGTTACCCGAGTTATTAATAACATTTATTCATTGTTCATTCAAAGTACTATGTATGACATGAGAATAGTGCTGCCCTGGAAATAGGGAATCTGTGCCTAATCTTCCATCTGCTACTTTCTTGCAGTATTCTAAGGTATAATTCTGTGTCTCCTTGAACACTTTGATCTATTCATACAAAAAACAATGGGCTTGGGCAAGATAAAGTTTAAAATTCTAGTATTTGAAATATTTATTGAAAGTATATCATTGTCGATGTGCAGAATTCAAAGATTTATATGGCAGGTATCTTGACCTCAGAAAGCTTAACATTCAGTCGAAGTAGATTAAGAAAAATAATCAATCTTTTTTTTTTTAGAACTTACAAATTGGGACCAATTAATGGCCAAGCCTATGGCAGATATTAGTTGCAAATCAAAGCATTCCCAGGATAGCTCTCGGGGAACCCCACACCAAATTTTACCCTCCCCTCTGTCTTTTCTTCAATTGCAGTTTTTGTTCTTAATAAGAAGATGGTCATGATTTAAAACATCTTCATCTTTTCCCCTCTGGATGAGAAGATTAATGAGTGTAATGAATACTGCTTTTTTTGAATCTTGTGTGTCACTGTATTCATAATGCTAATTATTTCCCAAGCCTAATGTGATGAAAGGCTGGATTACTAGAGTATTCCATTTTCTTTCAATAAATACTGAAAATGCGGAAAATGGCATGGCAGGCCAGTAAGTAGGTTGCTTTCTTCGTTTTTCTCTTTTCCCTCTGTCTCCCAGAATTACAGGACAGAATTTATTTACTTCCTAGTAAATATTCCAATACTAGAGTTAGCCCATGTTTTGTTATTAGCTCAAGTCATTTGCTACCTTGTTCAACTTTGGTTTCTCTAATTCAGGAAATTTTACATTGCACAGACTTGGAGTTTGCTTGATTGCCTTGTTAATGCTCGTATTCCCTAGCAATCAATTTAATTTGATTGATATTTGTTATGCAGCCTAGTAAGTTCCTTC
The DNA here is from genome assembly GCA_004027955.1 of Chaetophractus vellerosus. Lineage (NCBI taxonomy): Eukaryota > Metazoa > Chordata > Mammalia > Cingulata > Chlamyphoridae > Chaetophractus > Chaetophractus vellerosus. The sequence continues at coordinate 12,674 of PVKH010002033.1, forward strand.
CACTTGAATTTCATTTGCAGGTTTTTTTTCCCCTTTACTTCCTTAGTAATAATTTGGCTTGATTGCTATTTACTTCCTGACCTGTTCATATTACGGAATTGCTTAAATGTGCTAATTTTCTTCATGTCCGCATGCAAATTTGCTTTTGCCCATATATTTTACATTAAAGAATTGCCTCTTTAATGCAGTTTTAATATACTTGTTTTCAATGCAGATGATAGTTTGAATTTATATTTGCTTATTTCTAACTTGGAATGTAAAAAAGTAATATATTATCATGAGATACATTTTAACTATTATGGAAAAAAGTTCTCCACTAGATTAAAAAATATAACCAAAGGAAAGACTGAGTTGGTAGATAGAGACAGACTGTGGAAGCAGCCTTAGGCAATCTTAGAACACAGCAGGCAGGCTTAACCTACACATCAGTTATTATCTCTCACATTGTGAATTTTTTTTTAATTAACTCGGTCACTAAAACTGATCCCTGTTTCAGAAAATAATATCAGTCAGCACTGATAAACTGAGGAATCTCCTCACTATCTGAGTCTGAAATAAGTGTCCCTTAATTTAAATTGCTTCAAGGTTGAATAGAAACCTCATTGGAATACTGTGCTTTTAATAGCTCTCTGGGAAATTTAATTGGGGGGGGGGGGTCTGTCTAGTGGATTAAATAAATGTTTTGCTCAATCCCATGAACTGTCATACTCACTTCAATAAGTATTTTAACACTCAATAACCCTCCGGTATCTGAAAAACATGGAAAATTGCTTCTTCAAAGGGCCCAGTTCAGTGGCTGATAAATAGCAGACATTCATTCAATGTTGATGCACTGTTCTTGGATCTATTTTACAATTCAAAAGACTCAAGCTGTGAATCTTTGCAATTTTTCGTATTTTAGTTGAGAGCAGGTTTATCTGCTTTCTACCTTAAGCAGATTGTTTTATAAGCCTCCCTCCTGCTCAGTATTTATGGAGACTAGATCCAACTCAAGTGTGATTGGAGAACCATTAGCGAAGGTTTTCCACAAAATGAGAGCCCAGGGTCTTTACATCTGGGAATCCTACCAGCAGTTGTGAAAGCTCACAATATTCCTTCAGCAAGCCTTTCTTTCTACATGCCTCAGTGTTGGAGGTGCCATAATAGTTTAAAAGTTTCAAATCTAGAAGTGTAGTAAATATCTATACCATTAAAATAATTTTAGGAAAGAAGCAGTAGTTTAACTGGCATTTGTATTATGAAGAAAGTGGTCAGCATGAAGCTCAATCATGGAAAAGTTAGAGATATAATCCAGGGCTTGACGAAATAGATGAATGCTTTGGTGTAAAAGGAGAAAACGGCAAAACAATGTTAGGGTAACAGTTTATGTGAAGGCAAGGAGGTTAAAATAGGCACAGAGGTCTAAAATAGAGGAACTTATATAAGCATGAAATGATGCTTGTGAGAAGCTTCAGAATCATAGCTAAAGTAGTTTTACCTTAAAAGGCAAAAAGAAGCTGTAAGTTTTGTAGTGTCTGAATATCTCTTACTTCATTTACCCCTTTGAAGAACTTATGCCTATATTCTACCATACAAACTCTACTTCTACTTTAAGATGAAACACAAATGAATATCTCATTTTAAATACATATTTACATATGTGTCTAGCTAGAGATCTACCCAAGAGAAATGAAATATATATATTTAGGCCTTTTTTCACTTAATATATATATTATTAAATTATTGTATTATTTTTAATGAAGCTTTAGATTACATAAATGTTACATTGAAAATATAGGGGCTTCCCATATACCTCACCCCTTCCCCCTCCTGCAGTTTTCCCCATTAACATCTTTCATTAGTGTGGTACATTTTTCACGATTGACAAACACATATTGAAGCATTGCTACTAACCACGGTCTATAGTTTACATTATGGTTTACACTTCTCACCTCACAATTTTATAGGTTTGCACAAAATATAAAATGGCCTGTATCTGTCATTGCAGTGTCATACAGAACAATTCCAATGTCCCCAAAATGCCCCATGTTATACCCTCAGAACCTCTGGTGACCACTGACTTTATATGAATGTTACAAGTTTTTCCATTACTAGAATACTGTTAATAAGTCTACTTTGGTTCATAGTTGCAATCCCCCCTTATGTTTGTTCATTCCTCAATCTTGAGGACTTGGGGATGGTGATGCCTGCTTTAAGGCTACAACAACCCACAGTGATCTGTGTTTCTGATCCATTCACTTAGCAATGAATCCTTTACTGTTTTGAGACAATTTTTAAAAAATGAAGTGTAATTTACATACAAAAGTAAAGCAAAGTTCTTAAGTGTTTAGTTCCATGAGTTTGAGAATTGAACATGCCCAGATCAAAATTAGAACATTTCCATCACCCCAGAAAGTTCCTTTGTACCCTTTTCTTTTTGATTCTCTACATGCTTCCTGAATTATATTTCTATAGATTAGTTTGTTTGGTTATGTTATTTATATAAATGGAATTATCCTATCTGTATTTTCTGTGTGTGATTTAGATTTCATTCAAACAGCTTAATATTTTTGAGATTTGTCCTTATTGTTGTGTGTATTGTAGTTTGTTCCTTTATATTTCCAATAGTAGTATATTAATATACAAATATTTATCTGTTTTCCTGTTGCACATTCAGGTTGTTTCCATTTATGAGCTCTTTTGGCTAAGGCTATTAACTTCCTTAAACAAGTCTTTCTGAGGTTATATGCATGTTTTCATTTTTCTTGGGTTAATCTCTAGGGAAGAAATTGCTGGATCCTATTCCTTTTTGAGGAATCTGTTCACACTAAGGCCATAAATATATTCTCCTATGCATTCTTCTGAAAGCTTTATTGTTTTCATTTTCACATTTTTTCTGTGCCCCTCTCAGATTAATTTTTGTGTCTGGAATGAGATAAAGGTGAAAGTTCATTTATTTCTAAACAGATATTAAGTCTTACAGTGTTTTTTAAAACAACTTTGGTAATCAGCTGCCTGTTCTTTGTGTTAGTCAACTTTTCACATAAAAATGTTGTCTTCTCAACATGGTTGTAAATCTGTTGAGAGTAGAGGTTAATTTTAAGATTGTTTGGAATATTGACAAAATTGGTAGCTCTGTAGTCAGTGAAAACAGCATTTCTCTTTTATCTATATTAAATAAGTTGGTTCACGGACTGGCAAACAAGGGTTTCTGGTGGCATCTCAATGCTTTGACTGCATATAGTCTCATTTATTTAACCACCTTTCATTTTGATATGTGAGAGCTGGGGTTAGAATATAGAGTTAATGAAATCACTAAAATATTTTAATATAATATGCATCTAGGAAAAAATGCAAATATAATACATTTAGAAAAATGTATTGCTTCAATTCATTACTTGTGCCAGTTTTTGGAGATGCCACAAAAAGCAGTATCACTTCTGTGCCTAAAGAGCTTAGAATATGTTGTATTTTTAATCATTATCAGAGGACAGTGTATTGTCCTCTGGTCTACATGACACAAATGGGTTTGCTGATGAGGTCGTTTAGCTGTCAAAATGGTAATTATTTCTAGTAAAAATAGTAAAAGATAACCTGCTTTCCATGAAGCCCAACTTTACTTTTGTGAATGCCTGAGGATTGCTAAGAGGCTGTGACATTATATTATTGCTAAAGTGGCAGGCTGTAAATAGAGCTGACTGAGCAATTTTACTATGGGAAACTTGCAGACTCTTCCAAAAAGAAACTAAACTGAAAGCACTGATCATAGTTGAGTTCTGAGTTCTGGGAAATAAGTATTGCTGATTCTTTTTGAATGTGTCTATGTAGCTGCTAGATCCTGTGTAGGTTTGTGGACAGATGTTTATCTCTCACAACTTCCTTTACATCTGATCCTCTTTAAATTCAGGACTTAAAATTTAGGATTTGTCATCTATGGATGACAAATGAGACTGAAGTTTGGAAATGTAAATGAAGATCCTCTCTGCAAAGTTTGTCTTCTATTTTATTCCAGCCAAGGGCAATTTACAGTGGCTTAGGAAGGACTTCATATAACTTCCAGGTTACTAGAAGGGTCCATGTTTGGTGCAGTCTTTCTGTCCTCCTGAATTTTTCTTCTGTATCACCAATGTCCCTGCTGGCACTATCCCCCTAGTTACAAGTGAGAAATATGTAGCCTCAAGATGCTGTCTTTCCTGAGGACTGATGACCATCACCAGAACTGGAACACCAATCTTCTGGCCCAAGTCTGCCTGATCATTTTCTCAGATGGTCTAGCAACACCTCTGCCTGTTGAATCATCAATATAGTCACCATTAGGATCTTAGACTCAAATAACGGGCAGCTGATGATGAATCTTGGTTTCCTTGCTCAATTCACTAGCATAATACATGTTTTAATCATTATATTTCACATTTAAATTATATAGGAGCTCTCGAAACCCATTGAGAGATGACTCAAAAATGAAAACAGAACACTTTGTAAATTCAATAAATGGGTTCATTTTTAAAGATATTATTGACAAATGGACTATGTTTAAATTTAAATATCATTTTTATTTATAAAAATCTGATGTGTTTATTAAGCGAAGTTGAGGAAGAAAATATAAATCTAGGGATTTAGCAGAATTCACAGTATTACATTTTTAATAATAAAATGCTTTACTCAGAATTTAAAATGTTTCCAAATGTGGTAACCTTATTTTTAAGTCATACATAAATTCATATTTCTGAGTGACCAATCCAATTTTTTAAAAAACCCACAATATAGCACTTTCTCTCTCACCACTGTTTTCTAACAAACAATTTTTATTTGCTAATCTACTAACAAAAGTTAGATCAGAAACTTAGATCATACTTTGAAGTAGCTGGGGACTATTTTGATAAAATCGACTAAGTAGTAAGAAAATAACTTCTTTATCCTTACTGGGAATTTCTGCTACTGTTGATTTTTATTTTAACAGCACAGTTTCCTGATGACACAGGCATTTTCCAGATAAATATCCTTACACTAGATACTGCCAAGAATTTTACCTGCTCTAATTGGCAATTGCGGTTTGAGAAATCTGAATTCCCAAGGTGTGTATTGTCATGAACTGAATCTGTGACATATTAAAACTCTCTCTGGTTGTATATGAAATGCTTGTGGACAAATGTTCCCAATAGAGATTCTGTTAATCCTTATCCATAAAATTAAAAATGAGTACATGTTATGAACAAATTACATAGCTGAACTGAATGGCTAAGATGGTCTATGCTTTTATAAGTGGAAGGAAGAGTCATGGAAGAACTTATTCATGAATTAGTTTTCAGAATTAGATTTTTTTTCAGTTTCTTCCTTACCTTTTATGTTTAAGGACCTGTAGATGTTGAACATCGAAGTGTGGGCTAATGGAAGTTGAATTATTTTTAACAGCTAGAACTTAGCAATATTATCCAGAAAAAAATCTGGAAAAAATTATAGTATTATATTGGAAATGGCAAAGAATTGGAAAAATATGAATATAGCTATTTTTTAATGGTAGCAGTCAACATGTGTTAGCAAAAATTGAATGACTACCTGCTGAAATTGTAGATTCAGTCACTAAAATATGATTAATTCAACAATGCCTATGGAGTATTTACTTCAAACTCTATATTCAAGCACACAATGAAATACCTGTACCTTATACTACAAAAGTTTAGTTAATTAGTGGCAATAAAATGATACTAATGCCTCTGGAAGCAGATGTATTTGTAATACACACATTTAATAAGTATTTTAAACTTATTTTGTAAAGAAAGCAAACTATATCTGCAGGCTTACAAAATAAAATATATTGTTCATTTAAAATGAGCTCTTATTTGGGAAGTGTCTGATAATATTGGCACCAAAGGCTCTTTTTACTTTGAGAAAAGGTAAAAGGAAGGTTGTTGAGATTATGTGTGTGTGGTAGATTGAATTATGTTCCCCAGTTTGGACATGTTCTTGGTCTTTATCTGCATTCTTGTCCATGTAAATCCATTGTAAACAGGATCTCTTGAAGATGCCATTTTAGTGTAGGTGTGGCCCAAGTGAAAAAGTTTGGTTCTTAAACCAGATTACTGAAATTCTTTATAAGCCAAAGAAATTCAGACACAGAGAGAAAGCCATGGGGAGGAGCCGGCAGCTGTAAATCAGTGGGAAGACTGCAATCAAGGGGAGCCTGGAAGGGAAAAGAGAGGACATCATCTTAGAATGGGAAAGTGAAGAAACCCCAAAGGTTGCAGCAAGTCAGCAATAGAAGGCTACAGATTTTGAGAGAAAGCAAGCCTAACTGATGGGTTGATTTTGTACTTCTAGCTGCAAAACCATGAGCAAATAAATTCCCATTACTTAAGCCAATCAATTATGTGGTATTTGTTATCTAAGGTATTGTGTCATTACCAATTATTAATATACAAACCCATATCGCAAGTTCTTTATGTGTAAATTGAATCAAATATCGGGACAAGGTATGGATAGCTCAGATTTAAGCAGTCAAGCTCACCTAGTAAGTATGAATGAATTATAATCATTATCCTTCAACAACACTCGACTATTTAAGTTTAATCATGACTATAAGGTATTTTCTGAAAGTCTTCTACGTTAAAAATCTGTGACAATGATATTGGTAAGGAAAGCACTGCATGGGGTTTCATGTGAATCATAATTGTCCCATTGTACTGTGTTGCTATTGATCTGCTTAGAATTTTCCAGTCATTCTGAAAACCTTAGCGTGGCAAAGAAAAATTAGTTTGGTAGCAATTATGGCTTTGACTTTATATAGAACAGGATAGAAACATCATGTGCTTCTGATTATTTCTTTGTTGATATTTGGAAATAGAGGAATGCCTCCTTAATATATGCAAGTTATATAATATTTCTCTGTAGCTTTTATATGTCCTAATGGCATTGAAATGTTATAAATATAGTCTGTTATCTAGTAAGACTTTATTGTATTATGAATCATCAACATCCATCCCGAGTTTAAGAAAAGTATGCAGTATAGTTTTGAATAAATATAATGTCACTCATGTTATATCTATATTTATGGGTTTCAATAACATCTGTTTAGTGTTTTTAGTGAAAGCTGATTTGTTCAAATATGTAGGCCTAGAGTCTTCACATGGCAGAATTAGCTAACAGATAATGTGCTTTTAGAGACTAAATATTGAAATGATCTGAACACATTGAATACGTAGTGTTATGGCTGTTGGTGGAACATGTTAAAATGTTTAGATTTTTGTACAAGGGCTTTAGTGGCACATGTTGAAATGAATGAAGATGATAATGATTCTACAGAAAATACAGTGGGCCATTTCAGTTATGGATATTGTACAGTTAAGCACAACATTTTTGGTTGGTATATTGTTTGACTCAAGTGAAGATAACAGAAAATCAGCACCTTGCCTTTTTAAGTGTTATCTTTGGGGTCAAGAGACCAAGATTCTGTTCTTAGAATGGAGAATCACCTATTCATTAAATAATCTCACATTTTTTTTAGGTAAAATTATGATTATAAGGTATTTTCTGAGAAACTTGCAAGTTACATGAAAAATGTCAGGCTAAATGAAATGGCTAAGTACTGGTGTTTGATGTTATAATGTAGAACAAGGAGAAATGGGTAGTTCATTGCCACATGATTTTAGTGATATTGCTCCTAAAACTTGCTGCTGTTTCCATTTTATTTTAGTTTTTAATCAGAATGAAAAATGTGAGCAAACTGAAGGAAATCAAGAGAAGATTTATAGATAAGAGTAGCTCAGAATATATCCATAGATCAGGCAATGACTGAGAGAATTTAAAATTAGTCAATATTTGAGAAGAAAGCACCATTTAGGGAAAGAAATTATTAATTTGAGTTTTATCCAGAAATAATAAAAATAAATTAAGATAAGAATATGGGCATTATTATCAGAAAAAATTTCTTTGGTAATGAAATTTAGTAATGAAAAGAGAATCATCTTTCAAAGAAAGATAATAGAATTTGTCTTCACTTAGAGCATTTTAAAACTCAGCAAGATAAACCATCAGCAGCAATGCTAATGTGGTGCAGAAAGGATGAGATAAGTATTGCATTTTAGTTCTAGCTTTCATAGCTCAGTAAATCACTTTAAAGAACAAGAAACGTGACTAAATTGACCCCTGCCTTTAAAGAAATGTAAAGTATTAGAATTATTGGCACTCTTTAAATTATATAAGCTATTTTGTTTTCTAGTTTTTTGGTTCAGTTAAATTATGATTAGGGGACTTTAGGTCCCTCCTTGTTAAGTCAAAATTCAGGAGCTTCACTGGCTGATTCATTCAAAGGATATCTACTCCATTACATTATTGCTTTACCTGTTGAGCAGAGTGGAGAAATAAATGCCTTATTTCACTTGAATCTCACTTTAATTTTAAACATTTCCAGAAAATGTTTATATTACAATAATGTTGCACGAGATTTAAAATTCCATAATAGGAAATGAATTATAAGGTGTTACTCATGACTGTACATATTCAAAAGCTAATGCAAATAATGTTTTCATTTTCAATTATTATGTAGTGTTTAGATTAGTTGTATGTATTTTGATACAGAGGATGAATTTTTATTTTGGCCAAATGCTCTGTCTTTAATGTCACAGACCAGGGGGGAAAAATACGGCCATCCTGATTCTGTAATAAAATGAATTAGAGGGTCCCAGTGAGCTTGGACGTATACACATCTTTGTTTGGGGGTAGATTCTCTGATTATATCCCTTACATACAGAGTGAAAGAAAATTGAAACACATCAAAGAAATATGTGGCCTCATCAGCAAAAGACAAGGGGAAGGGATAAGAAGACAAGTTTTAGTTGACTCGGGCTAGGAAAAACAAGTTAGTTAATCAGATTTTTTATGGGTAGGGGTGGATTATATTGGTAAACTGTCAAGCTTCAATCATATTATTTATTATTTCTGGATATATTTAACATTACAGCTTCATGTTTAAATATACCTGAGAAGTCATAACCATAAGCCTTATTTCTTGAAACTTCCTTTTGTTCTTGGGGAGTCTTGGGTAGAACTAAAGCTGACTCTTATGAGCTGTGGATGCTTTTGAGACATACCTATTCACTGAGAAGTATAGTGAAAATTTTAAAAAAATCAAAATATGGATTTTGTTATTGGATAAGATGAAATGGAATTATTCATTGTACTAGACAGGTAAAGGAAATTTACTGATGCACAAAAAAGTGGAAGTCAGGATCAACTGTTACCCAGAAAAGGATGTTTTACTTGGAATAGAAAAGTATTGATAGCCTATGTATTGAAAGACCTCTTAAAAGAAGCTATTTGATCCTTCCCAAAGAAACACTCTTCCATCAATCAAATTTTAGGATTATGCTAAATCTACACATGGCAGGAGAATAAATTATGTTTCTTAACATTTATTATGTTGGCTCACAAGGAGGCATATCTTTATTTTTGTGATTCAAAAATTTCGAACTGAATGAAATGATGTGATTTTAGTGTAGTCTATTTCTCTGTAGTCACATAGATCTGATCCTAAACTGACTCATAATCTATGCTCCAGATACACTGCTATGGTTAACATTGCTTAAACTACAATCGTAATAGATTTCCCTAGTTTTAGAATTCTGATTAACAGCCTAAGTTCTGAGACACACCTGAGGCTAAATGTCAGTCGTGACCTCATATATCCTAATCATTACACAGATCAATAGAGAAGAAAAATAGGTGAATTTGTACTCAGACATGTGTTAAGTACAGAACCCATCAGAGGTGAAGGTCTACCTTTCAAAGCAGAAAACATCCAAGAGATCTGAGTCTTCCTGTTATGAGGAAAGCTTGACAGATGTAGAAAGAACTTTAGATAAATAAATTCAAGCTTAGTAAATGATAGCATTACTTCATATCCCTAAAATACATCCTCCTAAAATACTGGAATTTAGTTACAGAAGGTTAAAAAAAGCTCTTTAAAATGTGAATATTTTTTAATTATCATAAACTAGGATCTTCCTAAAAGTTTGTATTTTAATTTGAAAGTGTAGCTTATAAGAATTGATTCATCAAAAGAATATCCTGGGCTTTTATAAAAATTACAGTGCCAGGCTTGTCCACAAATCTGTTGAATCTGAATGTACTTGGGGAAGGTGGGTGCTGCATGCCAGAGGAGGAAGTTGGAAAGGAAAAACTGGAAAACTGAATTTTAAAAGCTGACAATAGATGTTGATGATGATCTAAATATATAAATATATAACCCATTATCTAACAAAAAACTCTCATTAATATCAATAATATCATATTTATTGAGCTATTTAAATGTATGTGTTAGAGAAGAATTTTTTAATAGTCCCTATTGGATAAGACTTTATAGCCTGCAGACATGAAATGTAAATATTTGCATGGTGACAGAAATCAATAGAGAATATCTTATCACAGACTGTGGTATGGATGAAAAGAGCTATGATGCCATGAGAAAGACCCTGAACTAGGAATTATTGTTGTAGTTCATGCAGTTTTCCTGAGAATCAGAATTCTCACCAATTAATTGAAGGAATTGAATGAGATGATCCCTAATATGCTTTTTGGCTCTACAACCTTAAGATAGTTTTATTTCAGAAAAGGACATGTGAAGTGGAAGTATGGAGGGATTGTGAAAAGGTGAAACTTGAGATCTGGTAGATGGATAGGATATGGACAAACTGAGAAAGGAAAATATATAGCTGATAGAAGAGGAAGAGTAAGCTAACATGAGGAACTGGATTGACAAGACAAGTGTTGCGCTTTAGTAGTAATTTCAGGGATGCACGCAATCCAGAGACCCAGGCAAATCCAGGGGAGCTCTGAGACTCCAAACACAGCTCCCAAAGGTCCTTCCTTCCCTGTCACATGCACCTTCTGACCCGGAGTAATAGCAGTAATACTCTTAGGGAGGTGTGTGGGTTACCGCATCCAGCTGAGAACATTTTAGGTTATGAAATATCTCCATTTTATGCTCAAACAATTTAGAGCTTAGATAACTTTTTTTCAGAAAAATTTTCTCCATATAGCTATAGATTCTGTGTTTGTTTCCTAGATGAAGCACAGAAATCCCAAACCATGGATGACCTACAGAAATTATTTTACATATTAGGGCTCTTACCAGTAAATGCCATTTGTTTGTTTGCTACTAGCCAGGTTGGCTACTAGCAGTTTAGTATAAGAGAAGAGCATGTCAACCTGCCTTCTTTCATTTTCTGAAGCGCCCCCAAACTGAGGAGAGAAATGAATCATTAAAACATGGTTGACAATAGGCTAGCTGCTCAACTCCTTCCTTCCCAGAGAGCAAAGCATAAATGTAGGAATTAAATGCTACATGATGTAGCAAGATGACACTGAGAAGATCATTTGGAGAGAAGGCTCTAGCTCTATTTTAATAGCTACAACATTTTAAAAGTTTGGGCTTCATTTTTGTGATAAACAAGTAAGTGCTCTTCACTGAGTAAAGAAGAGTTTATATTGAAGTTTGAAAAAATGCAAAACATTCTAAAAAAACCATTTTATTCAAAGTTAACACTACTGACTTTCAGAATACATACTTGAATGTTACTTTCTGGTAACAGTCGGTGGTTAGAAAGAAATGACAAATATTGTGACAGAGCTTCAGCAGTTTTTTTCCCATCCTGTTATTGTCTGTTTGTCTGTTAAGATTGATATCTAAAGTAAAGTATGTAAAGTGCACTTAGAACTCATTTAATCACTGCTATACTTTACCACTGGCGTAACTTAACATGTCACTGGGGATTGTCTTATTACTGATATAATGATTCAAAGATATTTATTTTTGAGATTTTAGCATCCCTTTAACTTTATGTTATAGTCACTTGAATTCACAATTATGAAGTAAATCTGGCATTTGAAATTGCATGTTTTATGTATTACAATCAGATTAATAATTATTAGCTTGATACAGTTCTAGAATTATGATGATACTCCAAGAGAATTAAGGTGTCAGTTTAATTAATATTCCTGCACATGCATCTATAAAAGGGCATTTATATGCCAAAGCAAATTCATGTCAAATCTTATAAAATTGAGTGCTTAGTTTTATTTAACAAAACTTAATTACAGACATATTGATATCTTCCTAGTATACTTCATGGGCTAAATATATTGTATAATATGTAAAGGATGCATAATTTGTTCTTGATAAACACCAATGCAATAGAAATCAATGTATTAAATAATTTTGATTTTTGTGATAGTAATGAGTTAATTAATGTCAGCATTGGAACCTGCAGTTAGTATGTTTCAGCTAGAGAGATGCAGGTTATCCATCTTGGTTCTCTGAACCTGGAAAGAAAAGTATTTGAATGTAAATAAAGAAAATATACAGCCAAAGTTTAAAAAAAAAACAAATCTTCTAATAGATTAAAGACATAAGACAAAATAACTCAGAAAAATCCTTTATATCTCATGTCTTTCTTGTCTGTCATCATTTCATATTCTTATTTAATGACAAGCTTCAGCATATTAGAATTTCATTACTGGTACCTAAACCAATGATAAAATGAGGTGCATGCTTTCTGCTATGGTATCATTAGTGACGAGTTGATGCAGAGTGTAAAGGGACCAACCCCAGAGAGAGTGAGTTTTAATACTTAGTTAACGAGATTGTTCACGAGAACCCTTCTGTAAAATTGCTTTTGGGATCCATGCCATAAGACCACTTTATAATGAGTTTCTATCAGTGGATCATTATGCCCTTTTTTTGTGCTAAAACATGCATATTGGTGAGTTCCATTAAAAAAAATTAGATTCACACCGGTCACTTCTAGATAATTTGTCTTCCATTTTTCTCCTCTCAGAATAAAGGGAAAAGTTTGTAATGCCCACCCCCCCCCCAATTTTTCAAATTGATATAATAAAGGCTCTATTTGTAAAGGTAAAGTAACTGGTTCAGTCAATTTGTTCAAAATGGCCAATTCATCGAAACGTTCAAACTAGTTATATGGTGATGTGGAGACAAAACATGGTTGACAATATTTCCTTTTACAAGTGCCTGAAGGGATATGATTTGGTGAAATTGTTTCTTCAATACATGTTTTTCTTTTTATTTAAAAATAAAGAGTAGTGATTAATTTTATCTTCCTCATCTTCTATCTGATAATATGTATGTTAGTGTGCTTTATATTATTCCTCACCTTACTCATGCACATACAAAGTATAGAAAGAAGTATAGACATATAAAGAATTGGGGTGTCTTTATTTTACAAAAATAGTAGTATAGCAGAAACATTTACTTCCTGTTTAATATATCATAGATATCCATCCAGGTCAATTGAAACAATTAAATCATTATTTTATGAAAAGCTGAGGTGTAATCTGTGCATAATTAATTAAAAAATTATAAATGTTTGGAAATGCATAAAAATAGTGAAAGCACATCATAGGATTTGTAATTAGCACTAACATATGGATATGATAGCAGTTTGTTTTTTGTTGTTTCTTTTCTTTTTGGGAGGGAGAAATGAAAATGCTTTAATATTGACTGAAGTGGTGAATGCACAACTCTGTGATTATAACAAATGCCATTGATTCTACACTCTAGATAAATTATAAGGTTTATGAACAAAAAAATTAGGGTGGGTTGGGGGAAAATACACCAAATATAAGACATGAAGTATTGTTAGTAGTAATACTTTGAAGATGCTCTTTCTTTTTTTTTTTTTTTTTTTAAAGATTTATTTATTTTATTACATATCTCCCCTTCCCCCCGCTGCGGCGACGTGCCGAGATTGGTCACTGCGCAGGCGCGGCTTTCCCCGCTTGTGGGCGGCTTCTGCTTCCAGTCACGGCCGGCTTTCAATTCGCGGGTGGCTGGCTGCGCTCCATTCGCGGGCGACCTGCCCTGCCCGTGGCAGCTTTTGCCCTGTCCGTGGCAGCTTCTTGCCCTGCCCACGGCGGCTCCGGCCCGCCCATGGCGGCTTGCCATTCTCAATGGTGGTCTGTCCGCTAGGAGAGGTCCCCGGGAATCGAACCCGGGGCCTCCCATGTGGTATGCCGGCGCCCTATCCACTGGGCTATCGAGCCGGCCCTGAAGATGCTCTTTCATAATTTGTTACAAATATTTCACAACAATGCAAGGTATTTGTGGTGGGGTGATATATGGGAGCCATGTATAAGTTGTTATGCATGTTCGTTTTGTCAGTTCACAACTTTTACTATACACATTGTTTATGTATGTTCATGTGTGAGTGATGTACTTCAATAAATTTTTTAAATGGAAAGAATCATATCTAGTTATCATTTGAACTTGCATTCTCTTGTCTGCCTGAAAGCTTGAAGATATTTCACGTTTGGCAAATATTTTTCCCTAAGTCTCTGCATGATTAGGTACCAGCTACCTCTCCTACATCATATCTTACTTCTCTGCCTCCTGCTCACATTCCAGCCACTCTGATTTCCTGGGTGGTGCTCAAACAAACGAAGCCTTTGCACCCACTAAGCCTTCTGGAACGCTCTTCCCAAGAGGTTTGCATGGTCCACTCATTTCAATGAGGACTAAAATAACACCACTGTAACTCTGTGTCTTCATTTGGCTTTATTTTTTACTCATAGAAATAGCAACTCTCAATACTGTGTTATATGTTTCTACCTGTTTGCTCACTATCTCTTCCATTATACAATGATCTCCATGGCAACAGGGATGTCTCTGTTTACTCTTGTACCCCAAGTATCTAATACTCTGTCTGGCCCACAGTAAATACTTATTTCTAGTCTATGAATAAACATGTGATTTGATTTTTGATGATGTCCATTTTTAATGTTTTAAGTCGCTGAAATTCTCAGTTATTTGTACCAAAATTTCTGACCTAAGGGGCAGTGGGTGTAGCTCAATGGCTGAGCACCTGCTTCCCTCATGTGAAGTCCCAGGTTCAATCAACAGTACCATCTAAAAAAAAATACAAAATTTCTGACTTAAGATTGTGCTGTGGGCATACAGTGGATTAATGTTTCCTTTTCCAAATCATTGTATGCAATACTTATCAATTTTCAGTTATCTTCCAGTGGATTATTGATTTTTAATTGTCCCTAAGCCTCACCTCAGCAGTTTTTAGCAGTCGTTACGTTAGGTTCTACAGATAAACATAATTCTTCCAGTCACTGTTCTGCTCCTGAGACTATCATTGCTTACACATGGGCCATGCCATTCTAGGGTCCTGTGCCACCAGTCAGAAGACTGCTGCTTCCTACCACACCCCTGATCTCCCTCTGGACCTAGATCATATGGCTGGAGTCACATACTGGCCTCATTCTCAGTGACTCTGATATCTACTTCCAAGGAGGTGTAGTCCTTCCCAAGTATGCCCCAAGTATGGGGCAGGCTGTAGCATTTGAGGATAGCATAGGCTCCAAGGAGGCGTGGATAAGAGGAAGTACATGGT
>PVKH010002034.1:0-28345 GCA_004027955.1 Chaetophractus vellerosus
GTTCTGCTCCATGTTTTGCGGGCAGCAGTCCTCCATGTTTTTTGCGGGCTGCCCAGCTTCCGCGGTTCGCAGGCAGCAGCTCCGCTTTTCACAGGTGACTTTGCCATGCCCATGGGGGCTCTGCCCTGCCCGTGGCAGCTTTTTGCCTTGCCCACAGTGGCTTTGCCCCACCCACGGCAGCTTGCCTTTCTCAAGGCCGTCTGCCCGTTTGGAGAGGTCCCTGGGAACCGAACCTCGGGCCTCCCATGTGGTACCCCAACGCGCTCTTATCCACTGAGCTATCTACCGGGCCGTTGTACTACTTTTATAATTTTTTTTGAAACTGGCAAAGGAAGAAGGGACATAATAATAAATATAAAATTCAGAAGAAAAAAGATCAATCTTATTAGACTGAATAGGTATTCTGCTTTAAATAGAAAACTTCGTTTTAATGATAAAGGACAATTTGACAATTCATAAATGGAATACTATGCAGCCAGTAATAAATGATGCTGTAGAAGAAAATCTAATGACATGGAAAAATAGTCTCATTTTAATGTTAAGGTGTATATAGTATGGGGTCATGTTTGTCAGAAGAAAAGTAGTATTTTGCATAGAAAAAAGAGTGAAAGAAATTGTTACTCAGTAGTACCTCAAGGTGATGAAATTGAAAATTATTTTTATTTTCTTTTAATTTAGCGGAATTAAAATTCTTTCTACAAAACATTTTATGTAATAAAAAATGCACAGTATTGCTTCTATAAAAAGAAAAAAATTAAAATGTGGCTTTTCAAGTTCCTTTGGACAATACATACCAAGAGCTATAAATATGTAACACACTCTGATTTATAAGTGATAGAAATTTCTAGCAGAGTTATTTACAATAGTGAAAAATTAGAAACAAATAAAATATCCAACACAATTTAAATTTTAAAAAAGAATGAATAACTAAAGGGACAATGACAATTAAATGTAATATATGATCCTGGACAGGATCTAATAAGGTAGGAGAAATGGCTCAAAAGGACATTATTGGTATACATGAAAAATTGGAATATAGACAATAAACTTTATATCAGTGTTAATATATCAGTTATATCAGTGACTTTGATAACTGTATTTAAGGTGGTTTCATAAATGAATATCCTTGTTCTTAGGAAATGTACATGGCAGCATTAAGTATTTAAGGAGCATGATGTATACAACCTACACTCAAATGTTCAGAAAATGATTGATAAATAGATATATAGACAGACAGACAGATGGATTGATAAAATGATATGGCAAATGTTGGAAAATGTTAAAATTGGAGGATCTGGTTATCTGGATGGACAGGAGTATGTTGGAGTTTCTTTGTGTGGGGTTTGTATTATTTTTGTTAACTGTCCCTTAAGTTTGAATATACTTCAAAGTAAAGTTTAAAAAATCAAAACAGCATTCAACACATTGTCTGGCCATTAAAAATGGTGAAGAGAGACACAAGACACACTCTGTTAGCCTAGTGTCTCCAGGGCCCTGCTACCCCACTCTCTAATCCTGGCTTGACCCAGTGGTGAGCCAGGCATGGAATGGCACAGCACTTGGGCACTGAGGCCATTGAGACATGGGAAGACACAAGAAATACAAGCCAGACAACGACTTCTAGAAGA
Organism: Chaetophractus vellerosus; assembly: GCA_004027955.1. Taxonomy (NCBI): domain Eukaryota; kingdom Metazoa; phylum Chordata; class Mammalia; order Cingulata; family Chlamyphoridae; genus Chaetophractus; species Chaetophractus vellerosus. The sequence continues at coordinate 1,629 of PVKH010002034.1, forward strand.
GCAGGGAGAGATGCCCTTCAAGCTGCACTTGAAAGTGGGAGGAGATGAAGTCTCTAACCTCTGTGCAGGTACCACAACCAGGATTCAAGCCTCTTGATGACAGGAATGGTTGTGACAAGTATAGGATAGAAAAGGAAAAGGAGAAAGGAGGGAAGCAGGTCCCAGAAAAAGAAAAAGAAGAATTAAAAAAAAAAGAGATGTAGACAGTATGGAAAATGAGACAGAGAAAGTCCTCCAGACACCTATAAGATCTAACTACCCTAAGAATCCTCTGAGCTACTTATCCAGACAAGAAGTAGAGCCCTCCTTCAAGAAGCTTTGATGAGATATCAAAGTTTGGATTTAGGATATATATACTATATATAGATAAAATGTATATCTTTTATTTTGGCAATATATATACATAACAAAATTTGCCATTTTAACCACCTTCAGTGTATAATTCAGAGGTCTTAAATACACACTCATAATATTGTTCTACCATCACCACCATCCACCACCAAGACCTTTTCATCACCCCAAAAAAGAAACTACATATCCATCAAGCAACAACTCCCTATTATCCCTTCCGCCCAGCTCCTGGTTACCTCAAATCCACCCTCAGTCTCCACACATTTGCCTGTTGTAGATATTTCATACCTACTCCACATTCATATTTCCTCAATGGTTGCAAAAATGTAATCAACAGTTTTTTTTGCAGGGGAGAGGGATGTCACAAATCCAATCATAAATGCAAGTTGAACTTGATTGATTTATTTCTTAAATCACTTCTAAACCAGAACAGCCCCTTGACAATGTCTTATAAAGAGCTAATCTCTTTATAACAGTGAGTCTTCCAATACTTGGTGCATAATCTGTCTCCATTTTTATTTCGGTGTTCTTTAATGTCTCCCGATAAAGTTTTATGGTTTGTCCATAGGGGACTGCTATTTTTTTTTATGCTGTTGTATAGAGTATATTTAAAATTTTACTTTTGTTTGTGGCTAATAAACAAAAATACAATAGATTTTTGTATTTTGCTTTAGTATTCAGCAAACTTGCAAAACTCATTAATTTTAATAACAAGTATGTAGAATTCTTTTGTAATTTCTATATAAACCGTTACACCATCTGTAAACAATGTTATTTCATTGTTTCCCGCTCTTTCGTCTTTTACTTTTCGTGCCTGCAGTTGCTAGCACTTCCTTCACTCCTTGTCCCCCAAACCCCACCTCACCTTTGTTAATATTCCCTATTATTTATTTGCTTCATATTACATTAATTTTTACTCTTTTCCTTATATTCTTTGAGATTATTTTGCTATTCTTTTTCTGACATCTTCAGATGGATTCTTACTCAGTTTTTAGCCTTTCTTTTTTCTGATACATGTATTTAAGGCTATACATTTTTAAATCTGTGAATTCATGTCTTTTAACAGTTCTAGAGAATGCTCAAGTATTATCTCTTCAATTACTGCCTTTGCACCATTCTTGTTTGTCTCTTTCTATGATTCCAATGAAATGTGTATTAGTTTCTCACTGTGTTCTTTTAATTATTTTCTGATTTTACATATTTTTGTTTCTCAATGATTCATTCAGAGAATGACTTTGTTTTTGAATAACTAAAACAGTTGGCAATGAGCCTATTTACATTAATCCTGAAATTAATGAAATTATTTCATACTCTTTGTCACATTTGTTTTTGACACTATTTTATTTCAAAAGTCCAGTTTAGAGAAGGGTCTTTAAAAGCCTAGTAAAGAAAATAAGTTAAATTAACTATTGTGAGAATCCAAAGGGGGTAAATAGGCTAATCCTAATGGTTCACCAAAGAACACTCAATTTACAAATTTGTTTTTTTTATAACCAGATGTATGTGTTCTTTTTGACACTTTTGTGTGATATACCAACATATTTAAATTCTTGATAATCTCATTTTAATGATCCTTTTAGTCCGTCAAGCTTTATAAACACTCATCTGTTTTGCTGGTTATGAAACATAAATATGCATGATAAAAGGAAAAGTTACTCAGGTTGGTTAAAGAGCATAAATTCGCTTGCCTCATATTGTAGGTGAAGTAACCAGCTCTTTCTTGAAATTAGGTTTTGGTCTATACATTAGTTCTTTTATGGGTATGAATAGAGAAAGATCTTTATTCAGAGTATTACACATAAAACATTTTTCAGTTGAATCCAAGTCTGCGGGGGGGGGGCATTGATATACTTCTTGTTATGAAGAGTATTTTATTATTGACAGTCTAGATAATGTGGCCTTATGCTTAGCTCACTAAGCTTAACTGACATGTATTTTACTTATCTTTTAAAGAAATGAACTTCTAAATGACAATAAGCATTTAGATCTTTGGGAGAGTTAAACATTTGAAAAGTGAATCTTTCTTAGTAGTATTTTAATATTTGCTCTTGTAATTCACTTTTACACCCTTCTTCAGAAATAGGAATTTTGAGGTATACAATAGGAATTTTGAGGTATAACAGTAGTGTTAAAGCTTTATCTAGGTTAAAGCTTTTATCTAAGGATGGTTACTATTACTTAAGTGGTGGTAATTTTAATAAGAATGTGTATTTTATAATTTAATTATTGCTGTGACAAAATCTTGAGGTGGAAGTTTAGAGAAGTGATTAAGGTTTTTTTTTTTATTTAGTCTTTTTAGATTTTTAGAATTAAAGAACTGTATGTATTGGCTAGAGTAATTTTTGTTTTAGTCAGTCAATATCAGTTAGATTAAAAATATATATATTAAATGATATTTTAAACAAAAATGCCTTTAGAACTAGTCCCTATGGTCCAATATCTTGTATAGTACCTCTGTGTAGCTGTAGGAACAGCTCAAAGGGCTCCTGGATATCTTTCTATGAGGCCACTTGAGATATCCTGGAAACCAAAACAACTATTGACAGAGATTCCTGCTTGCATGGATGTTTCATAAAGTATTGACCCTTACTTTCAAGATATTAAGTTTAGTCTACCAAGAAGTCCTAGAATGTAAAAGCACTTTCCCATTGTTTATAACATACTTTCCATTATTGCTATGATCATGCACTTTGCTTCTTGTCTTTACTTTCATTATGTATTAAGTCGTTGTATCATAACACATGCTCAGTTCAAGATAGCACTTGTACTACTATATAGCACATACTAGTTATTTCCAAAGTGGAGTTTGTATACTCCCATGGATTCACAGTCATTGGGCTATGTGAAGAAAACATTAGAACTTGAATTTATATGTATTATTATTTTGAAAAGCTTTGTTTTGCCTATGTTTAATGTCTATCTCAGTAAATAGTACATATAAACAGTTTAGAAATATATATTTAGAAATATATATATGTATATATGGTATATGTGCTCAAATTTGTTTTTACTCATGCTAGTAGTGTATGATCAAAAAAGTTTTGAGACAAGGTAAGACTCTTATGGCACATCTAGGCAACAGTTTTTATTCTGAGATCTATCAATACCTCCATAAGTGGGCTTCATGGTATACAAAATTTTCCTTATGTGCATATGTGTGCTTTTCTTGAGAGAAGATCCGTAGCTCTCAATTCTCAAAGGAGTCTGTGGCCCTTTTAAAGATGAAATAAACTGCTTGTCTAGGATCTCTGGGGTGAAATCACTCGTGTTTGTTTTGGTAGTGTTATATCTTGTTTACAGATAACTTCTTAGTCTAAATTCAATGATACTTTATTTGAAAAATAAAGTATGTAATTAGATACTTAATCCTTTTAATGAAGTAAAGTTTTATTAAGGCTTATACCTGAGAAACTGCAGCAAAGATTGTTGTCATCATATCATAACCATGAATGACATATGCCACATACTCTACTGGTTTTGGGGTCTCTTTTAATCTTTTCTAAAGGTATTTTATTGGATGTTCTCCTACATCTTCTATCTTTCTATAATTTATGGTATATTATTATATTTCAAATTCAAATACATTGGTCCTGTGTAGGTGTAGCTGCAAAAAAACTATTGAAATCTCTTATTTTGACTACACTGTTTATATATGATTTTTCTGTTGTCTTTATAATCTGCTTTTGTGGAGGCTGCCCTTATAGTAAATAATGGAATTACATTGGGCTGGAGATGAGATTTAAATTAAAAAACCAGCTGATAAAGTGGATTTGAGTTTAGTCTAAGTTATTTTTGAAATCCTTAAGTCACTTATAAAATATAATATAGTTGATTTTGTTTGTGCAATCCTATAGGTGATTTTTTATTATTTTCTCTAATTCTTTGTATTCAGAGTACAAGTAATTCTTCAATATTTTTTTCTTGAAGAATGTAGTGAATGTCATTACCTCTCACTTGACTGACCACCTGAATGATGTGTTTTACCTATTTATTTATCAGTGATCAGAAAAATGCTACCCATCACATAATTCTTTCAATATGTGTATTGGGCCTGGAGCAATGCTTATAGAGTAGAATAGCTATTTAAATTATTTTTTTAATAAAAAAAGTTTTTTAATGGAGACAACTGAATTTAAGTAACTTAAATACATGTATTTCCTGCTTTGCCCTTTTACTCCACAATCATATAGAATCCAACTCAGATTGATAACATTTTTGTTTTTTTTTCTTGGAAAAGAATCACCATATTTATTCATTCATTTAGGTAAGTATGTGTAAAGCATTGTTCTGAGCATCAGGGTTATAGGAATGTAAAAAGACAAAGTCCCTGTCCTCATAAAACTCACATTTTAATGAGGAAAATGGCAATAACTAAGCCAAAAGGAAAAAAAAAATATTTCAGGTAATGTGTGCTGTGAATAAAAATAATTAGGATAAAGGAACATGGAGAATTCAACTGTTTTAAGGAGGATAATCAGGGATGCCTTCTCTGAGGAGGTAATATTTAAGCAAAGCCCTGAATGAAGAGAGGGAACAAGCAGTATGGAAATCTGGGGGAAGAACGTTCAGCAAGTGGGAGGCAGTGGATGGGAAAGTTTGAAGATTGTTCCAGTGTTTTTTTCATAATGATTCTTATTTTATATTATCAGTTATGGTCCTCCTATTTCAGTTGAGCATGCAGTCATCTATCTTCTGTGTACGTGCTGCACAGTTGGTTTATTTTTAACGTAAGCATGAATTCTGATCTGGTGGCAAGGGTGAGACATTCATTCCAGCCTCATTGCTCATTACTTCCAAGTAAATATGACACGTAAAGTAGGTTTGAGGTTGTTCCACTAAACAATAAAATGTTTTAAGATAGTATTCATTCATTAGCACATCACATGTAACAGAAAAGATTAAGGCTATAGAATTTGATTTGATTTGTATTTTATTTTGTAACATATATTTTATTTTTTAGAATGATTTTATTAAGGACTATTTTATTTATTTTTTAACAGGAATCACTAGATTTGATCTACTTGGAGACTTTGGAAGATTTAATTGGCTGGGAAATTTCTATATTGTATTATCCTACAATTTGCTTTTTGCTATTGTGACAACATTGTGTCTGATCAGAAAATTCACTTCTGCTGTACGAGAAGAACTTTTCAAGGCCCTAGGTAATCCTGAAGTTTATGGACATTTTTCTCTCTTTTTGCTAGTTGATAATTGTGGCATTTGAGTTAATTGTAAGTCTTTATACATTTTCCCAGATGTACATAATTTTGGGGGTTAAATTCTTGATCCACTGCTTATTAGTTATGATCTTGTACAAAATTATTTTAATTTCCTTAAACTTCAGCTTTTCCATCTGTAAAATAGTGATAGTATCTTCTTTAGGGATGTGCTGAATATTAACTGCAATAACTCTTGTAAGGGCCTTGGCAAAGTGCCTGGCACATAGAAAGAACTTATTTCATTTTATTATTGGGATGATGATGGTAGTAGTTTTGGTGAGGATGATGATATGCTAAAGATGTATTTTTTGATAATGATACTACTTATTGTTTTTGTTTTTTTGTTTTGTGTTTTTTTTTTAGATTTTTTTTTTAAGGCTTGGATTTTACAATCATCAGGCTGACCCATAATTCTCTTCAGTAAGCCAAATAGTAATTCAGGACAAAATTATTTGCATTCTTGGCACTGATAGGAGAGAGGGCATTCATTATCATGAATGCCATGAGTCACATGCACTGTGGCAGTATTAAAAACAATTAGGTTTGGCTAAAGGGTATAAATGTTGGCTACAAGGTGTTTTTCATACTTCCTCATTAGTGTTATAAATATTTCAGGTTTTATATTTTAAGAACACCAGGACAATATAAGAAACTTGCTATAAACTATCCTGGGTTTGGGGATATGTAATTTTAGAACTAAAGAAAAAGGCAGTGATTTATTTTAGGAAATCCTTCATTAGCTCATTTAACTGAATAGACATTATTTGAACGTTTTTACTCAGTATTTAATTTTGTGGCATTATTGCAACAGATTCCATATTGATTGATTTATGGTCCTATTTTCAGATAAATTAAACTGTATGAACAGCAATAAAGCTTTCTCACAACACCATGCCTTTCCAACCTTAATTTTTAAAAAGATGACCATTGGTAGGATAAATGATTTCAGACTATCTGTATATATTTTACTTGAATTTCCCTGTTAGAGATAGAGTGATAGAAACCACTCCTTATAAAATATTGGCACGATAGGAAAAAGCTATATCTCATTTCAGCTATTGCACCAGATAATTTATGCATTGTAATGCCTTGATTTCGTAATGCATTTTCAAATTTAAAACTGCAGAATGAAGTGAGAATCAAACAGTCTTAGTCAAATGTCTAGAGTTGAAAATTACTTTTGTAAGCCTGTTGTAACATCAGCAATTTAGCCATAATCTCAGATCAATTCTTAGTTACCATCCAGTAAAATGAGATAGTTACAAATGAATCAAATTAACTGTTTGAGTTAGGTATTCTAGACATCATTTTGCTAAGGGAGACTTTATTGAAGTAGTAGAATATAATTTAAGGTAAAAGGTCTTCTATGTTTGTGTCAACTCTTTGATCATAAGATGCAGTGGAATTTTTAAGAGTTTTATAAAACTACCTAAAAGATTTTGTTTTCTTTCCACATATTTTCTGTAATTCTTTGGATGCTTTAAGGGGACAGTGCCTTTATACCATGTCTTATACGTGGAAAAAGATCCTCATTAAGTACAAGTACTGTTTGAATGATCTCAGGCCTTAAACATGATTTCACTGGGAGTTATAATTTGATTATAAAATTTAACTACCCCTTTTCTTTCTTTTTGTGGGCTTTTAAACTCTCTACTGTTATGCCCATTGATGATAATAGTGTCTGTCTCATAGAATATCTGACCCATAGTAAAAATTTAGCTATTATGGTGGTGGTAATAGAAGTGATTGTTTCTGGAGTTGTCTACAGAAGAGAGACATTGTGATTTTTCAGAATGTATAACCTGTTCCACACCCAAGTTTTAGAAGTGAACTAATTCAAATAATCTGTCTTAAAAGAGTGTTTCAATTTAATTTCAGTTACTGAGTGTATTTATTCAGGGTTCTCTAGGGAAACGGAAACAGAACCAACAGGAGATACCTGTAAAAATTATGAGATTTTATAAAATTGTCTCACACGACTATGGGGACACACAAGTCCACATTCCGTAGAGCTGGCTGGCTGAAGGAGAGATGAAAATTCTCTCTTCTGACTGCTGAAAACATCACTTCTTCTTTTAGAGCCTTCAACTGATTAGATGGAGGCATTGCTGAAGGCAGTCTCCTCAGTTGATTGTAGATGTAATCAGCCATAGATGCAGTCAACTTACTGATTATTAAAGTCCATGAAATGTCCTCACAGTAACAATTAGGTCAGTGCTTGCTTAACCAAACAGTTGGGCAAAATTATCTGACCATGTTGACACATGAACCTAACCATCACACTGAGTCCCTAATTTCTCAATTCCTTCTCTAACAAGTCCTATTTTAACATGCTTCCCTACATACTACAGATATGGATTTCTGCTGTAACTCTTAGTCGTTTGGCCATACCTGGGACCTAAACCTTTTTTGGGTGTTTGATTTCTTTTTTCCTTCCCATTCATCTGTCATAGAGAGGCTCAATTTTACTTTTATTTCAATTGAGATATATAGATAACAGAAAATTTAAAATTTGGAGTGCTATATTGGTTTAAGAGTGGTATAAAACTGCTTAACATTTGCATAGATTACCATCTAGAATTTTATCCATATAAGATAGATATTTTATCTAATATAAGAAAAAGTCTTATCCCAAGTACGTTTTTGAGATATCAAAAGTTTTGAGTCTCATGAGTATTTCCTCAAAATCTTGTCCATAGATGCTGCTCATGTATTCTTGTATGTCTTTGTGTTTATTTTTCATTAAAGCGCTTAGAGCTTTAGTGTCACATAAACTCTTAGACTTTCTTCTACCATTTCTTCTGGTGAGAGCACAATATTATTTTTGTAGCAGGTATATTACGTAAATAATTGCTACATGATGCAGAGGGAAATTAATATAACTTAAAAATATATTACTTTTTTATTCTCTAAAATTGCTTTGAGTAGTGAAATATAATTTATGTTCAGTTTGTTTTTTTCCTGTGTCTTATTGTTGTTGTTCTAATAATTTTTTTCTTTTGCTTTTCTTTTTAATTACATGATTAATGTTTTGATGCATCCTTCCAGATGTTTTTCTATATATGCATATGTATATGTGTATTTTAAGACAAAAATGTAAACAGACTTGTTTCAACTGTAAACAGATTTGTTTCAACTGAGGTTCCCTGGACATCACACTCTGAAATGAAAACAAGCTTGCAGGAAGAGATTTATTATAGAATGCCCTTGGGATCAAGGCCTATAGAAGGGAAGAGACAGGGAAGCAGCAGGATTGTGCAGAGAGAGGAATTGTGTTTTGATTCAGTCTCAATAGAAGCCTCAGCAGACCCTGTGGAGTTGTGAACATCGGATGACCTTTCAGGGTTCTACTGATTTGAAGAGAAGGGGCCTTGCCTTTATACCCATGTGTTTGTGTTTATTGGTTATATATGGATACAGGCTGCCCTGGGAAGCTTCTAGGACAATGGGGAGAAGAAATCTTTTCATTCCTAAAGGAGAATCTGGCCAGTGCATCACAGCTTCTGCCATTAGATTTTACACTCAGTTGTGTAACTCTCCGTCTTCCCTCCTTCTAGTTGTGGGGTTGCCCCCACCAGTTACCGATCTATTCAACAGTATGTCTTTTCTCACTCCGTTTCTTAATTTTCTACAGGGCTTCATAAACTTCAGTTATCAAATACTTCAAGAGATTCAGACACAACAAAACCTTCTGTAAATGGGCATCAGAAAACACTGTGAGGTAATCAAGAGACTGGAGATCTCCAAATTCATGACATTCCTGTCAGTCATAGAAATGTTTTTATACTGATTTTGGTTCATATTTAGGCCTGGACCTGTCAGTGGTTTTTTCTGTTTGTTTGTTTGGTTGAATTTTTTTTTTTTAAATAACCTACTCTGAACTTGGCTTTTGCCAGTTTTTCTTGTTTTAAATTTAACTTTCTGATGGACTCTATAGTGTCCAATTAAACACAGATTCCTAGAGACTTACAGAACTTGAGAAGAACAGCAAATTCTTCTATAGACACATTTGCTTGCATCAGTAAATATCATCATCCATGTGAAAAATTATTTTTGCCTGATATGATAATGTTAGAAAAGGCAAACTTTGGGAACTTTCTAAAGATTCGTTTAAGCATTACATATTTTATTTTAAATACAGAAACTGATATGAAAGTCATCCTTGAAACTGAGTGAAGGTTCTGCAAAAAATGCAGTTTTCAAATGTAATAAAATTGCTTATAGATGTCATTATTATTGCAATGGGTGCATTGGAACTGTAACGATTGTAAATTATAATTTTAATTTCTCAAAAAAACACAAAAGCATAGCTTCTGACTTAAGTTACAGAATGCTGTTGGTTAGACTTTGAGTCAAGGAAAAAATACTGAGTTCTTTTAAAATCTGAGCCTTGGTAGAAAGCCACAGGAATATCTTCTGTTATGTTATATAGTATAATAAACTATGGTAGGAAGTATTATGTAATCATAGTTCTATGAAAGTTTATATGTATACAATTCAATATTACCTCCCATAGTTGCCAGTGTTGAACACACTTGTAACTTAGATTTTTGCCTTATAGGCTATATGTACACATTTTTCTGTTGTTTGTTTTTTTAGTATTTTCTTCAAAATCACTTAATTCCCTGTGCTCTGTGAACCCTTATGAATAATATAAATGTTCGGTGATAGAAACCACTTCTTTCCTCATATTCTTCAGGCTTTGATTACTTTTGTATATGTCAGTTTAAACATCCGACCCATAAAAATTTACCAGTTTAACACATCAAACTCACAATGTCAGCATTCATGATGTAAGAATAGTTTTGCAGTATAACATGATCAGATAATTAGCCAGTTATTAAATTGTAAATGATTGTTGGGATGGTTTCCCAACTTTAAGTCCATTGAATAAAAATTATGAAAATTATACTGTACAATCCACTAGGGTAGAAGACCTAAAATTTAACATGTAAAAACCTGTGATGGTCCCATTTTCACATAGTTCATAGTTAAGCAGTTTATATATAAATTACATATGTTCACATGCACTGTGTGTATGGCAAAAGGTGTGGTCAGACAAAAGTAAAAGAACATTTTTCTCAAATTGTTTAATTTAAAAGTTTTTTGGAGAAATTTGAAAAAAACAGACTATGTATTTGACATAAAAACTTCCACTTACAACCGAAATAATAAGAAAAACTAACTTATTTATTTGTAAGCTCTGTAGTATACCTCTGCCTTATTTATACTTCATTTCCTTCTGAGCTTCTTATTGTTTAAAATGCTGCTTAGTTTAAAAATGAAAGAACACTTTGCAATTATAAGCCACACCTAATAAACACTACCAGTCTAGTACTGAGGAATTTCTCAGCAGTGTAACTGATCTCATAAGATCTACAAACCTAGAAAATTAATAAAAGTCAGCTGCTTTCTAATTCACTGTTCATTATACCTATTTAAGCATTAATTGCAAGTTTCAATTTTTTTACTGAAACTTGGAATCCATACTTGGACCAGATCAAGTCAAGAGGAGAAGAGAAATAAACTCAGGAGTATACTAATATCACTTTTAACATACACCAAATTCAGGGCAAATCCAAAGAAAGTGTTTTGGGTATTTGTAAGATGTCTGAAACTATTTGAGTAAAATATTAAACTTCTCATTGTCTAACTCAACTTTTTGTTCATTTGAAAGTTTCCATCTGATGCTTTAAGCCAGGTTTGGATCAGTAAGGTTAGTAAAATATATTATACCTAAAACTGTTATAGGATGTAATTTTCATTGCTTTTAAAACAGAGGATGAAGCATGACATGGAAGGATAATTTTGAACATTGGTTCTTATCAGCCTTTTATGGAAACAAATAGATATTTTTAAATATTCAATCTGTGCATAATCATAATATCTTTAGTTTCTAAAAACAGCTAATATATTCCTGATCCCATACACACAAAAATCTTCCTCTTGATGCAGATGCTGCTATTGGACATGGGCTGGAGACTGGTTTGTATAAAACCTATATATCAGAAATGGATAGCAAAATACTGAGCCAAACTTTTTGAGTACTGATAAAGATAGTGTTAAGGTCTTTCTTTATTGCAGTTGTACTCTAATGAAAGAGAAGGTGGATAGACCCTGGGAGACAAAGATCCAAATGTTAATATTTAAATCAATTCTGAAACTACCATTTCATTTCTAATTGGATGGGTGTATAAAAGTGACTGCATTAATTCAAGTGGGTCCTTTTATTCTTTCTTATCTGTAGTATGTACTTTCAAAGGGCATTAGGCGCTGTATTTACAAAGTTTCTTGAGGAAACTTATAAGATTCATATCATTAATTGGTATTGCAATAGTTAATTATTTCTGTATTATAAGTTTCACAGATTATAACATTTTATATTGATTTTTACTGATTTTCCAAGATATTGCTTAAATTTAATATTCATTAGCTTAATGTGCATTCTATATAAAAAGGACATTTAAATATGAGACTTCATGTAAAAATTCTATACACATACACAGTAAAATGTTAACTCCTTAACTTTCTACACTAAGGAATTTATTTAAAGTGGATAAAGTTAAAACCTGAATTATTTGACTCTGATGCATTAAAAGTATACAGCAGGGCCAGCTATAGCTCAATTGGTAGGGCGCCGGTTTACCACATGGGAGGCCCCGGGTTCGGTTCCCAGGGCCTCCTTGAGCAGGCAGACCGCCTTGAGAAGGCAAGCCGCCTTGGGCAGGGCAAAGCCGCCTGCGAGCAGGGCAAACCGCCCACGAGCAGGCAAGGCCGCCATGCAGTAAGCTGACTCAGCGGGTTGCCGCAATGGGGTGGTGACAAGCAGACACAGAAGAACACAAAAATGAACACAGCAAGAACAAACAGAAAAGGGGGGGATATATAATAATAATAATTTTTTTAAAAGTATACATCAACCAATCTTAGGATCAACATTACCCTCATTTTGCTGTGAGCACACTAGATCTTCTTTGTAGCTTCACTAACTACTCAGTCTAATTATGACTGATAACATTGGATTAAATCATTTGAAAGCCCCAATGTGGATCTGTCTGCACAGTTTTTTTTCTTATAATAAACTTTATTTTTTAAAAGTTTTAGATTACAGAAAAGTTAAATCCAAAGTATAGGAGATACCCATATACCCCACCTTCTCCCCCTCTATGAACGCTTGTGTGTAATATAAATGTCTTCCTCTCTCACATTTTCCCCTATTAATAACATCTTACATTAGTGTGGTACATTTGTAATAATTGATGAACAAAAATTGAAGCATTGCTATTAACCAAGGTCTAGTTTACATTATGGTTTAAACTTTGCACTGTACAATTTTATAGGTTTTGACAAAAGGTATAATGGCCTGTATTCATCATTGTAATATACAGAACAATTCCAGTGCCCAAAAAAATGCCCCATGTTCCACCTATTCTCCCCCCCCCCCCTCTCGGAACCTCTGGTAATCACTATCTTTATATCAATATTGCAAGTTCTTCCCTTGCAACAATAATAAGTCTACTTTGGTCCATGGTTGCATTCCCCCTTATGTTTCTTCATTCCTCAGTCTTGAGGGTTTGGAGATAGTGATACCCGTGCTACCTCAGATTGAGAGGGAGATTTGACCTAATGGGGCAGATGGAAGGAACTGTTTTGCTTGCAGTTATAGCTACTCTTTGTTTTTTGGGGGTGGAGGTTGTCCATCATCATCATTTTATTAGTTGTCCTGGGTGAGTCTGATGAACTGGAGGGTAGGTGTTGGCCGCAAGTCTGCTGAGATTCAGTGCTCAACTGGTATATGAACAGACTGAAGACGTAATTCTCTGGGACATATATTTAATGGGTATAGTGCTAATTATAAGTTCAAATAAAAGAATCATGTGTAGGGAAATTATAAATGAGTCTAACTGTTACATTGGGGAAATAGGTTATCACATATTCCAAAGTAAGGCCCACTAATTGGGTGCTGATTTCATGGGGTTGTGTGACTTGCCTATAGTTTCTAGGTGTCTCTAGAGCCCTCAAGAGCACCCCTGTTTGAGGCTTTGTTTACTGTGGAGTGAGATCCACCTGAGATGTGCATAAGCATAACCTTTGGAATTACTTCCCAACTCACTTTGAAATCTCTAAGCATAAAAACTCTTTTGTATTTAATGTTTTCACCTTTTGGTCAAGGTCTTTTTTCAAATGCATCACTGGTTGGTGCTTGGTTATTAATCCTGCGGTGCCAGGGAGGCTCATCCCCAGGAGTTGTGTCCCACACTGGGTGAGGAGGAGGGAAGAAGTTTACTTTATTTGCTGAGTTTGGCTTAGAGAGAGGCCACATATGAATAACAAGGAGGTTTTCAGGAAGTAATTCTTAGATTGTAATTATTAGGCTAAATTTCAATTTTATAAGAATAAGGTTCATAAGTACAAGAATTAATGTTGAGGACTTGGTGTATTGGTCTGTTTTCTTTTCTTAGGCACTGCCTAAATACTCTATAGATTCTTTCCACTCCATTTGAGAATGTAGCAGGACTCCCCAGGATGGGAATTTAATATTTTGTTGGTTATTGGGTAGGTCTCTACCCACTGAGATAACCCCCTAGGATCACATGAACACATTCATATTCCATGCCCCAGGTGTACCCTTCCCCACACATCCATTCACCACTCCCACAATGCACAAGTGATCCTCCCCTGCCATAGTTGCAAAAAGAGCATCCCCACAATTGCATTTTCAATCACAATCCTCAACCTCTCCAGAGTTTGCCTGTTCCTTCCTCTAGCCCACTATCATTCCTGTTCACTGCCACACCACCCCCACCTACCTTATCATAGATTCTACCCAGAATGAGCATCAGCTCAGCACTCTCTACTTCCTTTCTATCTTCTGATAATCCATCTTCCAGACTCTGCCTCTGTGTGTCTGCTCAATATCCTCCTTAGTTTATATCAGTGAGATCATTCAATAATTGTCCTTTAGTGATAGGCTTACTTCGCTCAATATAAATCTGCAAGATTCATCTATGTTGTTTCATGTTTCAATACTTCATTCCTTCTTACAGCTGAATGATATTCCATTTATATGTATATACCACATTTTGTCTAAACATTCATCCATTGATGGACATCTGAGTTGCTTCCAACTTTTGGCAATTGTGAATAATGCCATGATGAACATTGATGTAGCATAGCTTTTTTTCTCTTTTTCATTTTTTTATTAGAGATATTGTGAGATTACATAACAATCATACATAACGTGCAGAATTCCCATACATCACCCCTCCACCAACACCTTACATTGTGGTGTAACATTTATTACAGATTATGAAAGAACATAATCAGACTATTATCATGCATTATGGTTCATAATGTACACTTGATGTATTTTTTCTGTACACCCCTTATTATTAACACTATGTATTAGTATTGTATATTTGTTGTAGTTCATGAGAGAACACTCATATTTGTACTGTAGTACAGTTTTTAATGCACAAAGATGTAATTATTCTTACAAGCTGCTTCTTGAAAATGTGAGCATACATGCAACATTGACTTTCAAAGTTTTTAATTACTGGTGCAATATTACATTAAAAATAATGTTTGGATATACTGGAAAATTATTTTTTGTTTACAATTTATATTGTGAAACTGTCCTTCATTCTGTGACGTTTAAAATGTCTTAGAAATTAAAGTTTTACAAAAACTATTTCAAATCTTAAAGTAAAAGCCCTAAAATATATTTTCTTTTTAAATTTTAAATACCATCATGGCTAAAACGTAAGAGTATTTATAAGACATTACCATTTCAGTTTTACAAAGGACAATAATTATACTGTATAATTTCTCTTTAGTTTTCTTCTGCAGTTCCTGGTTGATCAGCTTCTAGCAATGTAAAATATAACATCAGTAATTGAAAAGCATGCATTTATCTTATTAATCCTTCGAATTACTTAGATGTGTTTGATTTCTCTAATTTCTTCCATAGAAGGATGGAGCATAATTGTGGTGTGCGCAGCTTAATCCAGGGTTCTTGGAAGAGTAAATGCCATTAGCAACTTCTCTGACAGACATAAATCTTTACAACAGTGGTTTCTAGCTTTTTGACCACAGTTAAGAAAGACATTTTTCCTTGTACCTCAGTAAACAAACTCTTGTATAAATATAAAACCAAAATTTAACAATACCTACTTTTATTGTGTGTGATGAATGCTGGTATTTTCTATTCCATTTTATTATTTTTTAAAATTCTATACACAAACCACTAAATAATTTCCTGACCCACTAATGGATGGTAAACTTCAGTTATGAAAAACATGACTTTAGAATCTGATTTGAGAAAACTAATACAAAGTTGTGTGGGGGGGTTGGCTTTTGAATGCTGTTCAGATAAAATTCATTAATGCAAATATTGAAACAAAGGTATTATGTATGCAAATTAACTATTGCAGTAAAAGTGATATAATTAGAATTGATAGAAATAGCCAAAACTCAAAAAATGGATTATAAAATTTCAAAACTAAGTGATTGATCCATATGTCTTGAAGGTTCATTACTAAAGTGATGAACAGCCAACTTCAAGAAAAATTACTTAATTTCCAATTCTGTATAATTAAATTAGCTGATTTTTTAAAAGTTCAAATATAATCAAATAGGAAATTCAGGAAAAAAAACTAATTCTCTGATATTGTACTCTTAACTGTACTCTTGATATTATACTCTTAATTCTAAAGACACTAAAGAAGTCAAGATCACAAGTATGGGCTCTTTAAAAAATAGGCCAGCACCCTGATGTTATGCATAATTGCTGAGGACCAAAAGTGATACAACATAATCTTTTAGTCTCTGAATGTAAGAAGACTTAGATTCAAACTTGGGTTGTGAATCTGAGGAAGAACATCTTATTAATTAATAAGAATGTTTTAAACATTCAGAAGATATTCTTCAGGGGAGCAGATGTGGCTCAAGCAATTGGGCGCCTGCCTCCCACATGGGAGGTTTGGGGTTTGGTTTATTTTTAAACTTGTTCAGAATTTTCAGACAGACAATGGAACATTCATTGCAAAATCAAGTGCTTGAACACCATCTGTCTTCTCAATTCCCTCAATGCTGATAGGGAGTTGAAAAGTGTGTCATGGTCCCATTTTTTAATATTTATAGGCCTTATTATAAACTCAGTTTTTGTAAGCCAACTTTTAAAAATGCAGCTAAGAATTTAATTATGTAATAATGCAGCTAACATAGATACCTAAGATGTGATTCTAAATTGAGACCAATTTTATATATTTAGCTTGCAAAAAAAAGGCTAATTGCTTTAAAACAGTATAATAATAGCAGCAAGCACTTACATAGTGCCTGGTGTTGTTCTAAGCACTTTGTGTGTGTTTAGATTAATAAAAAGACTTATTTAATCTCACATTTTGCATGTGAGAAAACTGAAGCACAGAGAGGTTAAACAACATGCTTGAGGACCCACAGGACTCAGGATTCAAACCCAGGCTGTTTGGTTTCTGAATCCTTGCCCTTAAGCATTTTACAAATAGTGCTGCTCAGATAAATTTTATTTATCAATTATAACCTATGAGAAGAAACTACCTATTTTCAGATAGACACCTCTCTCTGTCTAGATGACAGGACCATATCTAAGAACTGAAAATCTTTAGTTCCTTTTAAGAACTATTGTGTTTTTTAAAAATACATGTTTATTATTAAAGAAGCTTTAGATTACATAAATGTTGCATAAAAAATATAGAGGATTCCCATATGCCCCACCCCTCCCCCACCACACTTTCCCACATTAAGAACATCCTTCATTAGTGTGGTACATTTGTTACCATTGATGAACACATATTGAAGCATTGCTACTAACCATGGAATATAATTTACATTATAGCTTACACTCTGACCCGCACAATTTTATACGTTTTGACAAAATGTATAATGACCTGTGTCCGTCATTGCAATGTCATGCAGGACGATTCCAATGTCCCCAAAATCCCATGTTACACCTATTGTTCCCTCTCCCTCCCCTCATAACCTCTGGTGGCCACTGCATTTATATCAATGATACAAGTTTTTCCATTGCTAAAAGAAAAATATGTCTATAATAGAATAATAAGTCTACTTTAGTCCATTGTTCATTCCCCAATCGAGGATTTTGGGATAGTGATGCCCACTCTATTTCTATTTGAGAGGGGACTTAGATCCCATGGGCCAGATGGATGGAACTGTCTTGCTTGCAGTTGTAGATACACTGTGTTCCTTGGGATGGGCGCTGTCCATCATCATCTCCTTGTTAGTTGTCCTGGTGAGTCCAATGAACTGGAGAGTAGATGTTGCAACTCTACAGAGTTTCAGGACTCAACCGGCACATGAACAGACCAAAGATTTAATTCTCTGTGACAAATATTTAACTAGTGCTAATTATAGGGTCAAATAAAAGGGCAGAAGAGCCATGTGTAGGGAAATTATGAATGAGTCTAACTCTGTTACACTGGTGTGCATAAATTCCAATGTAAGGCCCACCGAAAATTTGCCAAATTTCTGAGCCTGTATGCCCTGCTTATAGTGTCTAGATGTCTCTAGAGCCCTCAGGACCTCCACTGTTTGAGGCACTGTTTACTGTGGCAGTCAATGAGATCCTGCTCAGACATGCATAAGCATAACCTCTGGAATGACCTCCCGTCACTTTGAAATCTCTTAGCCATGAAAATTCATTTGTATTTACCACTTCCCCCTTTTGGTCAAGGTCTTTTTCCAGATGCATTGCTATTTGGTGCTTGGTAGTAATCCCTCGGTGCTATGGAGGTTCATTCCCGGGAATCATGTCTTATGCCAGGGGGAAGGTAGTATGTTTGTATGGTGAGTTTGGCTTAGAGAGAGGTCACATTTGAACAAGAAGGCTTTCAGGAGATAACTCTTAGGCAGTATATAATACTATGCTAAGTTTCATTTTCACAAGAAAAGGTTCATTAGTTCAATTATCATTATCAATATCAAGGGCCTGCCATAATGCACTAGGCACTGTCCTTGTACTTAGTGGATTCTTGCCATTCTATTAGAGAATGTAGCAGGACTCCCCAGGGTAGGGAATTCAATATTCTTTTGGTTATTGTGTGTGTCTCGACCCACCGATATAATGCCCCCGTGAACACTTGAACATATTCATGTGCCTTAGAGGCATGCCCCAGGTGCTCCCCTCCCAATGAGCCTAATCCCCCCATCACCAACACCCTGCCCCAGTGATCCTCCCCTGCCACAGTTGTGACCCTTCTGTGATCCAAAACCTCTCCAAAGATGAGGCCCAAAAATAACCAAATCAAATAATTTAAAAAATAGTATAAAATAGAAAATTTAATTTTGAAATAAAAAATTTTATACATTGTGTCATTCATCACTGTAAGATCTGTTATGTTGTATGTACAGTGACAGTTTCTTCTATATGTTCCCTCAGTGTCTTTTTTTTTTTTTCATTTTATCTTTAAAGAAGTTTTAGGTTAGAAAGTACATAGGGCGTTTTCAGGCCATTAGAATTGTTATGCATGATCTTGCAATAACAGATGTAGGCCATTTTAAATTTTGTCAAAACCTATAAAAGCGTACGGTGCAAAATGTTAACCATAATGCAAACCATTGTCCAAGCTTAGTAGCAATGCTTCAATGTTTGTACGTCAATTATAACAAATGCATCATCCACATGTAAAATGTTATTAATAGGGAAGAGTGGAAAAGGGAGAGGGCATTGGATATAATATAGAACTATTTTTTAAGAGACTAAAAGATCTAAAAAGTATTTTAAAATTACCTATATAAAGTGGTGCCTGATGACAATTAACCAACCAACTACAGAATACTTATGAGATATTTGGCCTTTAAGAACTTTGCTTGATTGCTTTGAAATGAAGAAAAAAGATTTTGGAAAAGTTCTTAAGAATATAATCTGCCCTGCTTGTCACAGCTGTTAGTCTTATAAATTTCCACTGGTTTAAAGTTCTCTGGGAGAGGCTTTGACATAGTAACCTAAAGCCATTCTTGCTTAATAGTTAAGAGTACAGGCTTTGGAACTGGGCAGACCTAAGTTTGAATCCCAGCTCTATTACCTAGCTAGTGTGTGATCTTGATCAAGTGACTCACATTTCATAAGCTTCAGTTTCTCATTAATTCTTCATTCCATTTCCTCATATTTAAAATAGGGGGAATAGTACCTTGACTTGTGGTAAAGGATTAGAAGATAATAGCCATAATTATCTGTACCAAACTTATAAAAGGAGAAAGAAAACATGTAGTATATTGGGAGATTGGTGGGATATCTATAACTATCTATCTATAAACTATGCTATAACCATAGCTGATTTGCAACAGTGGGTTGGTCTGTGTCCTATACTTAGCACAAATGCCTGAAACATTAGCCACTGAAAAAGTGTTAGCTGTTATTTTTCTTAATTTCTTTAAATGTTCTCTTATAATTACTTGGCATTTAAAAAAAATAATGTCCCATTCAGTTGTAGCAGATCCTATAAAGGACAAAAATAAGCCTTTTTTATTGTTAACAATGGGAGTTGTATAGAAACAATTGAGGCAGATTCCTTAAAAAACATGTACATAAGACTCTTCAAAATAAGTTATCAGTTATTCCTTATTGAAAATGTTCACTTATTGTAATTGCCTAAAAGCAAAGTTGTTTAAATTATGAGGAGGATTTTGGGTTAATCTTAGCTGCATTAAAAGCTGTGACAAGCAAAGAAACAGTTTTTGTTTCATTTTTACAGCTTTTTTTTTTTTTTAATTTGTTTAAGCTTGAAAGTCTAGATGTGTCAAACATTAATTACAGTTTCCTTTTGTGGCTTTGTTCTTGAAATATAAACCAAGTCTAAGTCTACAAAAGGGAATACTTCTGGATCTTTAAAATGTTTCCCTTAATTCGCCTAATATAATTCTTAAATTTCAGTGCTTCAGTGAGTGTGCCATTGTAATTCCAGATGCTGCCACAGAATTATGTTATATAAAGAACTGTCAGTACTGTGGCTTCTAAATTTTTTTTCAAAATGAAAATAACTTATTTTTTAATAGAAAAATACATGCTTATAGTAACATATTCAATACAAAAATATTACATGATAGAAAGTAAAAGTTCCCTGGCTTCCCAACCCCCAGAGATAACACTGTTAATATATATGTATGTGTATGTATATATATATGTGTGTGTGTATATATGTATATATTTCATACATTTATGTAATTTTACAGAAATGAAAGTTTACTTTGCATGCTTTTTTGTAATCTGCTTTGTTCATGGACATCTTTCTATTCCAATTTGGGTTTATATCATTGTATTGAATGTCTATATAGTATTCCTCTTTAATGTATGTACCATACATTAACCAACTCCTTAGTGATGAATGTTTAGCTTATTTCCATATTGTAGCTACTATAAATACTGACAAATAGCTTTGTACCTATATCTTAGCATATTAATTATAATTCTTCTTAGATTTAATTCCTAGGAAGTCCTGGATCAAAGAGAAAGAACATTTCCAAACTACCTCCAAAACGACCATATCAATACATATTCTCCTCAACATGCATGCAAAGACGTCCATTTCTCTAGTTTACAATTCAGTTTTGTCAGTCTTTTACAATAGTGGCAATTTGACAGGCAAAAATTTCACTTTTTCTTTGCATTTCAAAATAACTAGTTGGGGGAACATTTTTTTTGTTTGTTTGTTTTTAGTAACTGTTTTTCTTTCTGCTTTTGTGAATTATCATTAAATATACTTCACCCAGTTTTCTTTTGTTATGTTCATATTTTCCATATCGTTTTATACAAACTCTTTGTATAGTATGGATATTAACTCTTCTTTCTAAAGTGTTGTAAATATTTGTCCTAGTTACTTGTTTTTTTTTACTTGTTCAAGATGTTTGTTTTCTGCTATATGAAAATTTTAAATTTTTATGTAGACAAAATTTGCATTTTCCCTATGAATTTCTCAATGTCATACTTAGGCCTGCCCCACTCCAAGATTACAAAAAATATTTACCTATTTTTGTGCCTAACTACTTTTTAAAATTGAGATTTAATTCACACACCATAAAATTCATTTAAAAGTGTACAATTCATTGATTTTTAGTTTATTAGTAAGGTTGGGCAACTGTCATCACTAATCCCGGAACATTTTCATTACCCCAAATCTAACTACTTTTATGGCTTCATTTTCTTTTTGTATTAAATCATTACTTGAGTTGGAATTATCTTGATAAATAAAATGAGATGGGTAATGTGCAGAGGCTGTCACTAATTACACAATAATCATTCTCTACTTCATGCTAAGTAACAGAACACCAATTTTATTCAAAGTGGCAGCTAAAAAAATGTTACCCAGCTTCCTTTGCAGATAGATATGGCCATGTGACTTTGTTCTGACTAGTGACATAAAAGCTTAAGTGTCCTGTGGAGTTTCCAGAAGTTACTTCAAAACAAAACAAAACAACAAACAAACAAACCTAAGTAAGCTAGCAGGCACACCATTTTGCTTTTCCAGCGTTCCCTCCTTCTGATCTGCAACACTGACCTGATTGGAACTTCAACAGTCATTTAGAACGTCAATTTACATTAAAGATAAACATTATGGACCACTGACTGGGACAAAGCACCTGGGTGCCTGATGACTGTCGATTTTCTATACCTGCCTACCTCTGGGCTTTTATGTGATATAATAAATCCTTTTGTATTCAAGCCAAAGTAATCAGGTATCTGTTACTAGCAACTGAATTCAATTGATTGATCCTTGAATGCACTTTATGTTTTCCCCAAATGGCTAGCCAGTTGTGTCAATACCATATATTAAATAATACTTGTAATTTCAAATCCTATTTTCATGAACTAAATGTCTGTAGAAATTTATTTCTAAATTCTTTATCTTGTGTGTCTAATTTGTCTAGTTTATGAACTAATTTTGAAGAATATTCTCTCTTGTACCACATTAACCTTGTACTTTGAGTTTTGAATACTTAAACTTTCTCTTGATTTCATGGAGCTGTTTTTAATGAGTCATTGTATGTACTCTTTCAGGTAATATGGTGACTTTACAATGTATTCTTAGCTTATAATTTGGAAGATATATTCCATTAGACAGATTAGCATACATGTTGACAAAGATAATTCTTATTCAAAAAACACCCCAGGGAAATGGATATGGCTCAAGCAATTG
Source organism: Chaetophractus vellerosus (assembly GCA_004027955.1). Lineage (NCBI taxonomy): Eukaryota > Metazoa > Chordata > Mammalia > Cingulata > Chlamyphoridae > Chaetophractus > Chaetophractus vellerosus. Next base: position 24,388 of record PVKH010002034.1, read on the forward strand.
GCCTCCCATCTGTCATATAGGAGGTCCAGGGTTCATTTCCCAGGGCCTCCTGATGAAAAGGCAAACTGGTCTGTCTGGAGTGCTGGCCCATGCAGGAGTGCTGGCCCGCACCGAGTGCTGGCCCAGCAAGATGACACAACAAAAAGAGATGCAGCAGGCCAGGGAGCTGAGGTGGCACAAGAGATCAAGCACCTCTCACTCCGGAAGGTCCCAGGACCAGTTCCTGGTGCCGCCAAAAGAGAAGACAAGCAGGGAAGAACATAGAGAGCAGACAGCACAAAAACAACAGGGATTGGGGGAGGAGGGTACTAAATAAATATTTTTTAAAAAGTCCCAGAGACAATAAGTGAAATTTGAATAAAGACTGTAGATTAGTTAATAGTATTGTTGCAGTGTCAGTTTCTGGTTTATATAATTGTACTATGATTATATTAACATTAGGGAAAACTGGTTGAAGGGTGTGATGGTTAGGCTAATGTGTCAACTTGGCCAGGTAATTGTATCCAGGTATTAGGTCCAGCAACCACTGGGCTAATTGTAATACAGGAGCATTTATGGACTTCGATCACCAGTGAGTTTACTGCATGGATGGCTGATTACATCTGCATCAATCAGGGAAATTGGATCAAGAATGGATGACGCTTTTATCCAATCAGTTGACTGCCTTAAAAGGGGATGTGATTTCAACATTGAGAGATAATTTCCCAGCTCGTCTTTGGACAGCCATTTTCTCCCAGAAACTCATCAAGTACCTTTCATCAGTCTTTCATTGGAGCCCCTGGCTTGCAGCCTCCCTGTAGAACCTGGGCTTGTGCATACCCACGGTCACGTGAGAGACTCTTATAAAATCTTATATTATTGACAGATATCTCCTGTTGATTCTGTTCCCCAAGAGAACCCTGACTAATACAATGGGTATATGGAAACTAAAATTTTTGCAACTTTTTAAAAAGTCTAAGTTATTTCAAAGTAAAAAGTTAAAAAGTGAGTCAGAGGGGGCCGGCTGTAGCCCAATTGGTAGGGCACTGGTTTACCACATAGGAGGCCCCGGGTTTGGTTCCCAGGGCCTCCTTGAGCGGGCAGACCACCTTGAGAAGGCAAGCCGCCGCGGGCAAGGCAAGCCGCCACAGGCAGGGCAAGCCCCCATGAGCAGGGCACACCGCCACGAGTAGGCAGGCCGCTGCGCGGTGAGCTGACTCGGCGGGTCGCCGCAGTGGAGGGAGACAAGCAGACACAGAAGAACGCAAAAATGAACACAGCAAAAACAAGCAGAAAGGGGGTATATGTAATAAATTTAAAAATAAAAAATAAAATAAAAAATGACTACAGAGATATTGTCTAACAAAGAATGTGCACTGTAAAATAATTCTATGTGAATAAACCTGTAGGACATAATGTTGAGCGAAGCAAGGCAGACACAAAAGGTCAAATACTGTATGATTGTGTTTCTATGAACCAAATATATTGTGTAACATATTGTATGATTTAAAAAAATTATATTTATCCAGTACATTTAACTGAGAAATGTATGTTTTTATTCATCTGTGTTTTCTTTTTAGTTTTTAATGTTTATATTTTCAATTATTAAATGTACAAAATAAAGTTTAAAAAAATTCTGTCTACCAGTTTCAGAAACATGTAACTAACTCATCTGCAAGGTGTCCTTTGAATGAAACCATGCACTCAAGGAGAGTAGAGCAGTAAGATGTGTGTGATCTTGATCAAGTGTGGATATTTTTGATCACTAGCTTGTTCACCTTAACTCTATAAACATGGTCCAACTAGACTGAATCCAAAATATAGATTATTGCATTTTCACAAAAAAACAATGCTCTACTCCACACCCCACCCCATTATAGGCTTAATAGTTTATTAGACGTTATTTTCTTGTTATATACCAGCTGTTTGCTTGACAAATTGCAAGGTATATGTTTTTCCATATATAGGCCTGAGAACCGAGTTACTTTTCAACAAAACTAGTGGAGAAACCTGTCTAAGACAATGAAATCTTTGATTCTTTGTAGGTCCTTGACTCTCGGCAGGAATAAACCATGGCCAAGAACACATGAGTTTACTATTACTCCTAATTATTGGGACTTATAGAGAACTTTATCTCAAAACACTACCATGAGAACAAAGAAAATATTTTTTAAAATTTGTATACCAGTTTTAGATAAGTTAAATGTATATCCCTCCTGTAGAAAGCATTGAGTAGGTATTCTTTTAATTCAGTTCATATGATTTTATTATCTTGACCCAAGATGGATCTGAACAGACAATTGATCTTGCTATCTAATCACTGCCTAAAATTATTTTTGGTAGATGTTTCCCAACTTTTAATAATCATATCTAACAAGTTACATTGTAGTTACTCTGGTTTATCTTAGTAATATGTTTTGGCTGTACATTAAGAAATAGCATTCCTCAAAGCCATATATTCTATGGGAGCTTTACTAAGATTTTATTATTGTAAAGTGGGTATCAATCATAAAACCTTTTCAAACCAAAACTATATTGGTCATGCTATATAGGGAGTAGATCTGCAGTGCCTCCATCCTTTATGTGTCTGTGAAATGCACAGATTGTAAATAAGTGGCCTGAGGGCTGTGCTCAACTCACAAATACATGTTTTTGTCAGTTTGACATTTTAAAAATTGTTAGCCTTAATAAACCACAAGATTCCACAATACTTTTTGCTTTGTGGGAGCCTAGATGTTTGTTCAGTTTACTGCTAACTTCAGTGCCTGTAACAGTAGATCTTAGTATATCCTCAAAAATACCTATTGACCAAGAGATATTTTCTCTTGAAATATTACAAAATCTGGCAGCGTTTGCTCATGGCAGTAACCAATGCCTTCTTCATTAATCTGTTGCCTGTTTAGCCACTGAAGGCATTTGAGTTTATCTCTCTGGTACAATAGATTAGATCCACATCTTTTTTGTTTTAATTGAGAATTTTGGTGCAGCTAGTGGCTCACCTCAGAGAGGAACTAGGTCACCTTCTATTCAGGTATCCTTCTTTATTAGGTTTTCAGCTTTACCAGGAGGAAGATAATCCTATTTCATAACCCAGTGGTTGAAGGCATATCAAAGTATATACAGCTCATCTTGTATGGAAGAAGTAAACACTACTGGTACTTCCTAGGGAGTGAAAAAAATTTTTAAACTTTATTTTTAAAGAGGTTTTAGGCTATGGAAAAATTACATAAAAAATCTAGGGGAGGAACATGACCGCTGGGGTAGACAGATTAAAGCTTAGCTCTTACTTAAACAACTGAGAGGTAGTCTAGGGCTGCCTTGGTGACCTGCTTTGGGGTACAGCAGTCCAGGATTCTGCTTCACAACTAACAGAGGAGTGTCTGGGAAAGAGAGGAGGAAGCTGAAACAGTGAATTGTGAGTTATTGATCCTCCTGACTGCCGGGAAGGGCTCCCCTCCCACATCCCTGAGATATCAGGCAAGGGTAAAACTCCTGGGAATGGTATCTAAGAGAACAGACTTCTTCCTCCCTGCCAGAACCTCAAGATATATTGAGAGCGGGGGTGGGGAGGAGGTACTCTGGGTCATCTAGGAGGGGGCTAGAAAGAAAAGGAAGCCGACAAAAAATCTTGAGTTTCTCCCACCTGTGGCTGGAAGAGGCCCTTATACCCTGCCCTCAGGACAAACTGCCTAAGTGGAGCCACCAGTTTCCTCCTCCAAAAGGCTCCTCTCTGAGAAGCCATACAAGGTTATCAAGCATCCAGTGAAATTTTATGACAGGGAACATACTGACCAAAACTTTGTATTAGCTTTTATTGGATCTCTTATTTAAAAAGAAAAAGGTTCCTTTTATACTTTCCTTATTTTACTCACCAAAACCTGCCTTAAAACCTGCAGAGGACAGGCTGCAGGGTGATTAATTGTTGAATAGCAAAAGCTGAGAAGATGACAAGGGGTCCAAGAGAAAAGGCAATTTTTTT
>PVKH010002035.1:0-28343 GCA_004027955.1 Chaetophractus vellerosus
TAATACCTATAAATAATGTCTCTCTGTACTTTGGGTTGGAATTTTCTCTCTCTTTCTTAATCAGTCAGGCTAGCAATTATCACAATTTTTATCTCTTCAAAAAACAAATTTTGATTTCATTGATCCTTTCTGTTCTGTGCCCATTATCTATTTCATGAATTTCTACTCTTATGTTTGTTATTGCCTTCTCATTCTGGGTTTAAATTTCTCTTCTTTTTTTTTTTTAAAAAAAAAGATCATTGATACCTTTTATATTTAATAATGTAAAATTTTAAAGCTTTTAAAATATATGATTCTACTATGTTGTATTTAATTTTCATTCAATTCACAATATATATTTTTAATCTCCCTTGAAGTTTCTTCTTTGACTCAAGGATTATTAAGAAGTGAGCTATTTAAGTTCTAAACATTTGGATATTCCAGATATATTTCTATTATTTATTTCTATTTAACTCTGTTTTAAAAAGATAACACTTCTTACGTTCTTTTGAAACATCGTCTGGGCACAGCATATGGTCTATCTTGTTGAATGATTCATATTCATCTAAAAAATAATCTGTATTCTCTTATTGACAATTAGGTCCAGCATCTGATAGTGTTCTTCAAGTCTTCTTTATCCTTATGTTTTTCTGTCTAGTTTTTATATCAATTAGCTACAGAGGAATCATCACATACCCAACATTCATTGTAGAATTCTCTATTTCTCGTTTTAGTGTCACCAGATTTTTATTTGTAGTTTGTAGCTCTTTTATTAAGTCATACGTGTTTGTAATTGTTACATATTCTACATGAATTCATTTTTTATTCTTAAAAAATGCTCCTTCCGCTATGCTAATATTACTTATTCCTCAAACTACTGTTTCGGTATTATTTAGTTTTTCCAATGTTTTTATAACCATTGTTTTCATGGTTCATATGATTTCATTTTTGACTTTTACATCCAGTGTTTTTATATTCAAAGAGCATTCCTCAGTGACAGTATATAGTTAGCACTTGATTTTATTCCCAGCTTGGCAATGTCTGCTTTCGAATTGGACTATTACACCATTGACATTAATCTAATTTTTAATATAGTTTATGATTCCATTGCATCTTTTCTTTTAGTTTAAAAATAATCTTTTTACATTTTGTTTTCAGTTGTTGTTCTAGTGTTTTTATTTGACATCATTAACATCTCACAGTTTAACTTGAAAAGATATTACTTTTCTTCACATTCAAAGTAAGAACTTTGCAACAGTATACTCCCATTTCCCATTTTATACACTTCGGGTTTTGACAACATAGTTATACTTCCACATATAATAAAACTTAGAATTCTTAATTAATATTATTTTCTTTAAATAACATGTAAATTAGCTTTAAAAGAAAATTCAAAAAGTGAGAAAATAAATTATTTTAAATATGCTTACATATTTTCTGTTTCAAAAGTTATTCATTTATTCCATTCCATTTTTTCCATCTGGCATAATTTTCTTTTTTTTTTTTAAGACTTTCATTAACATTTCCCTTAGTGCAGATCTGCCATTGCTGGATTCTCTTGACTTGTCTTTATTTTAAATAAGCTTTACTCTGACTTTAGTTTTGAAGAATATTTTTGTTAGACATAGAATTCTAGGATTATAGTTTTTGTTTCTTTTTTTTTAAAGTTTCCTTTCAGTATTATGCCATTCCATTTCTTCTGACTTGAATAGTTTCTGAAAATGAGTCCTCTGTTATTCTTCTTTGTGCCTCTATATGTAATGTCTTTTTTCCTGACTTATTTTAAGATGTTTTGTTTATCTCCAATATTCAAGTATTTAACTATGATGTGAATTGGTATGGTTTTCTTATAATTTATCCTGATCAGAATTCATTGAACTTTTTGAACAGTAGGTTTATAGTTCCAATCAAATCTGGAATTTCTTCATCCATTTTTTTTCTTCAACTCCTCTCAATCCTGTTTCTGGGATTTCAATTACATGTAGGTTAGATTGCTTTATATGTTCCCATAAATCGCAAAGCTATTATATTCTTTTTTCAATTAAATTTTCTTTCAACAATTTTGTTTGGAGAGTTTTTATTATATGTATTAGTTTTGGATATTATGTTTTTATGGCTACTAGTCCCATTATGTTCTCTTATACAATTTCAATTTCTTTACTCATGTTCTTCTATTCCTATAAATCATTGTGTATATTTATAATACTGTTTTAAAGCCCTTGTCTGATTATTACATCATCTCCTTATTTCTAAGTATGTTTCTATTACGTGAATATTTTTCTTGTGATGCTGCAAATTATACATGTCAGATTGTTAAATACTCATATATATATATTTTATCTTTCTTTAAAGAGTGTTGGATTTTGTTCTGCTAATAGCTGGTAGCTAATTTACTTATATTATTTTAATTTTTCTAGGCTTGCCTTTAAGCTCTGTTGATCATGCAGGCCTCCTATTAATGATATCCTCTCTACTGAATACCCTTGATGTTCAAAGAGGACTCTCCACACTGGCAGATTGGTGCCTGAATGACTACTTCTAAACTAAACTCTGAAAATTGTTAAGCTTTGAGCTTTCTGGTCATTATTTCCCTTCCTTTTAGAGTTTCATCCTATCAGTCACAGTTTAGTATTCAACAAAGATTTAAGGACACCCTGATGCAGATATTTGGACCATTTTTTATACATTGCTTTCTTCTCAATAGAGCTCTTTAATTATAGATGTCTTATCCTCCTTGAACTTCACTCTCTGTCTCATAATTCTTAGACACTTCTATATTCTGCTTTAGATCACAGTCTCTGCACCACTGTCTATAATTAGCATCCACCCAGAGCTATTGTCGTAGTTACTTTTCTTGTTTGCATTTTCTCAAGGGTTACAGGGGCCACATATTATTTGTTGTTCAATTTATGAATAAAGTTTAGTTATATTTTTCCAATTTCTAATTGTTTATGGTGTGAGGATAAATTCTGATCTTATTCTCCATCAACACCACATGCAGAATTAGACCATTGTTGTTTTGTTTTATTTTGCTTCATTTTATAATATGACCACCAGATTTCATAATAATATAGAATTTGCCATCATTTTAAAAACATGATCAATTCAATGGCTTTTCTTCAGGGATTCCTCACTACATTGACAAGCCATGTGTTTAATTTTTTCTCATCTGATAAATAGTCTAATTTATGTGCAATCATATGTATGTGAAGTTAAGTTTATGTGTATGTATGTAAGAGCAACTACTCTATTCCATTGGATGTTATTTAAATTTGAATAATATTTACTTTTGAAAAAATGCCTGGAAACTTGGAAGGGAAACACTAATTTTAAGTCTTTGTTTACAGTAGTGCTAGCCAAATCTTGGTCCACATATCAGCATCAGCATCTGGGAGCTTGTTGCATTGCAAATTTATGGGTCTTATTTCAGACCTATTAATTCATGATACCTGGGCATTGGGCCATGGAATCTGTGCTTTCATTATGTCTGTAATTGTTACCGATGCCCACAAAAGTTTGAGAAACACTAAATACTAGAAAAGAGCCTTAGCTTAAAAATAAAAACTGGGTTCGCAGCCCTCTCATTCATATGCTATGTGATCTTGGGAAGGTTTTAAATCTCTCTGACCAATTGCTTGCTGCACATAAACCAGAGTGTTCTTTATAGACTATATATATGTATGTATATATATATATATACTTCCTGACAAATAGAGGGGCTCAAATAATAATATTTTCTTTTCTTTTACTTCTTACCCATTTTCTACCACCCTAACCATCCACTTTTAATGCTTATCTCTCTGGAAGTGACATAGAGGAATGTCTGAATAAGTCCATAACATTTGTTTCAGAAACAACTGGAGATAATGAAAAGAATCCTTATCTCAATTCTAGAAGATTAATATTCCAATCCCTTCTTGCTCATTTACAGGATAAATGCCTTTAGGCAAGTGACTTAAGTTGTCTGGTCCTTCCTTCTCACCTGTAAAATAGAGATTATATTATCTACAGTGCATGGCCATGGGGAAAATTTACAGGGAAATGAATCTACTTATCAAGATACATAGCACAGTATACTCAGGTAATTTTAAATATTGAATGAATGAATGCATGAGTGATACTCAGATAAAGCCTAATGGTACATGAAGACAAAGAGTTTCTTAAGATAGTGACCAAGCTGTTTTCATTTAGTAAACACCCACATAGAGGAATATAGAAATGGAGCTGATGAATAGTGAAGAAGCGGTGTTATCTCTCATTTTATAAACTTGCTGGACAGTAATTTTTTAAGCAGGGGAGGAGATAAAATTCAATATATATATTTAAAATGTGACCTTTAACATGTAAATCAATGCTTCTGCACATTTCTGTGAAATGGAAATTAAGATTCTTCATCAAATATGTGCAAGATGTATTATGATATATGACACTTTCCACCCTGTGTTGAAAGTCATTGCCCTACAGGACAATATGAATTTTGTTGACAACACATTTAAGCTCAGTGTTAAGAAAAAAATGGCATCAAATATACTAGTCCTCTTTTATAGTACACTTTAAGCACATTATAGTTTTGCATTCATTGTGGGGTTTATGGTGAAATTTCACGTTAACTAAATTTCCCTTTTGGTCATAAATGGCATATGAAAATTTTTCTTTACATACAGGAATATTCTTTTCCCTGACTGTCAGCGTCTCACATTTCATGACTCCTTAAACATTCCATAGAATTTACCAGTTACAAACAAAGTAATCGTAAGATATTTTTTAGTATACTGCCACTCCAAACAATTACTATACCATCTATACAACTCAGTACAAAGTGAACTAGAGTTGCTCCTGAAGTGTCCGGGTTACTCAGTTCCTTACGTATTGTTAATTTTCATAGCAGATGAGTACCCCATGAAAGGTAAATTTAAGAAATCTTTGTTTGGCATTGTAAATTTACCCAAAGCTCAACAAGGAGTTGTATATCTATTTATTTATTACACATTTATTTACCTATAAATATATGGCCCTAAGAATAACATTAACAACAAGAAACAATAACAAGAGAAAAGGATTATAAAGAGATTTTATGTGCAGATGGAGCCTTGCTATTTATCACTGAGCTACAAACAATTATCCTGGAAATATTGAGATTAATAGGCCCATTTAGTAAAAGAGCTAATTGTGAGAGGCAGTGGGATAAATCTGAGCTATTTTCCATATCAAAAGTTTTCTCTAGGGCAATTGCATTTTCTATAGAATTACAACCAACCCACAAGTGCCAGAAAAATTTTCCTTTTCCTCCAATTTTAGGATGCCTCATTTTATTGGAATGTGATTATACTTGGATTGTGCAATTTTAGGCAGATAACCTGGAAGCTGTAACTGTCTAAGGGATGCCAATTATTTGCATCATTTTCAGGAGAAGTTTAGTTTTCCTCATGAATCTGATTCTCTCTCCTCTTTATGCTTCAGAGTCTAACACAACCCAACATGTTTTGGTAGTGGTTTCCAATTAATGAATATTCACGAACAGTGGATTTTTGGAAGAGTTGGAATTTTACCACACTGATAACAAGGGGTTGGATACTAGCTTCCTGATGTCAACATTCAGTAAACAATGTCTAATAAAGACTGTTTATTGCAATGAAAAAGCTATAAGGATGCAGAGTACAGATGCATAATAAAAATAAGAGGAGACTGAGTTCAGAAGGCACAGGTTCAGGTCAGGTCCCAGGTCTCTCACTAATTATTTGATTCTGTACTAGTCAATCATTGTCTCTGCCACTTTTCTGTTAAATGGGGTTTAAAATATTGGAATTCATGAGAATTGAATGAGACCATATATGAAGTATTTTCTAAATTGTGAACCTACAAAATGTGATATAAATTTTAGCATCGGTTGTTTCCTACAAATTGAACAATTGTGCTCATCTCACTCAAAAGTTAGTTTTAAACATCTTTCTATCAAACACCTTGGGCTGGAATATAAATTTCATTAAGAAGAATTGTCATTTTAGAAGCTAGAACAATCTTAGAATTCTGCTGAAAAGAAAGCACTTGTAAATTGTATTTATTTGACCATTTATTTTAAGCTGATTTCTCATTGTAAAAGCTATAGAAGTTAAAATAGGGAAAACACTTCTTATTTTGAATGCTATAATTTTGATCCTCATGTAAAGCACAATGTAGCAATATTATAGTGGGAGTGATTTACTGGAAGTAGTAATGGAAAAATTGAAATTATTAAACTAAATGCCACCCTCTGTAAATGAGGTTACCCATTAAAAAGACAAGATTTATGTTTTTTGACTGGCTATAGATAGTCAGAGAATGTATTCACAAAAACATACACATACACACACATACCTAGCAACCTACTAAAACACTTAAAATCCAATTTTCTTCTTTGGCTTTACTTACACTAGAAATGATGATGATATTAAACATATTCTTCATGGCTACTTATTAACCTGACCAGACAAATTATTCTTACTGCACAATTCTGCACAGTCCTTGGAAGAATTTAATTATTCTAGAAATGAATTAGACAAAATACACTCAAGAGAAGGGATCAAAAGTAATTTTGACTTCCCAATCCTTCAGATCTTTAGCCAGGGAAAGAACACTGTCCAGTGCTTCCCACATTTTGTGATGAAGGACAAGTATTTGTTTTTCTTTCATTTCAATTTGTTGAGGATTGATAATTTTGTAAACAAAATATTTACACTCAGTTTCTATACTTGTTTATTCACAGCTAAGGTTCAGTTATCAGAATGCATAAAAGACTTTGAGTAGTAATGTTGTAAGGTAGGGGTCAGCAAATCCTTCTGTAAAATATCAGACAGTAAATATTTTAGTCTTTGTGAGCCATATGGTATGTCACAACTCTGCTGTTGTAGCATGAAAGCAAGCTCAGACAAGATATAAGTAAAGGTCATGACTGTGTGTTTCAATAAAACTTTATTTATAAAATCAAATATCTGCCTGGATTTGATCCATGGGCCATAGTTTGCTGACCTCTGCTTTAAAGTGTGACATCTGTGATGTCAGTCAATGTAATACATGAGAGAAGACCCTAAGACATTGACATATTATATCATTGCAGATAACCACAAGAACCAAGGTTTGGGTTCAAAAGCATTTTGGGGCAAAAAGCAAGTGCAAAATTGGAAAGACAAAACAGGTCGTCACATACAGAGCAGAGGAAAATAGCGTCACATGGTGGTTAAGAACAAGAACTTTGAAGCTAGGCAACCCTTGATGACAATCCTGACTGCCCCAGAAAGATGAGCAGTGACCTTGGGAAAGTTTCTGTTCTCCCTTGAGGTTTTATTTTCAGTAGTAATATGGGAAAATAAACTACCTAAAGGGTTGTTAAGAGGATTAAATGAAATAAAACATTCACAGTATTTAACATTCTCCCTGATATAGTGGGTGTTCAGTAAATGTTGATCATTCTTACTTTTAAGAAAAATTTTACATTTGAGAAAATTGTGAATGAGTTTTTATGGATACCTTTGTGTGATTTGTCTATATGACATTTTAAAGTCTCAGGCAGCAAGGGAACAACTTTGGTGCAGAAGTAGCATCCTGATGTTAAACATGAGATCTTTATATTCTAGGTTTTGCTACTAATTATTGTGCAATTTTGATCAATTTCCTTTCAGCTGATCATTGCTAACTTAAAGTGATACACTAAGCCAAATATTGCTTTTCCTTCACAATATAGGCTTTTGTGTGGTGGAAGGAGCACTGGGCTAAGATGCAGACTTTATCTTCATGTTCTAACTTCACCAATGACTAGCTATGAAAGGAAAGTGACTTAAACATTACAGGCATCTTTTCCCAATCTGTTAAAAACAATCTTTGAGATGACAATCTATAAGACCGCATGCACCTCTGAAATTATATATTATTGACTGACTATTTAAATCAAAATAAAACTAATTTACTACTTTCTGTGTAAGCAACTTGTACTTCTGAGTGCCATAAAAACCTTGTTCTACCTATCAGCAAGCAAATATTGCCACAAATAACATGTATTTTTCATAAAGAGATTCTATCTGGATGAGTCTTCTACCCAAGGAACCTACCAGAATGTAGATCATAGAAAGGTGTTATTGCCTAACTTTTACTGAATGTTTCAATTTGATGGTGAGAACCTGACATTCAGTTTTCAGCCCTTAAATTTCTCAGTGCAGTAACTGATTCTGGGGTTACAGTTCTTGTGATCCTTCTTGCTACAGATATGAGTGAAATCATACGCAAAAAGCATGTAGAAAGAAATTCACCTGTGCCATTTTTACCTTGGCTGGCAATTCTCTATATGAGTATAAAACTGTGACCTTTTGAGATATTGGATTTCTCTGTCAACTATCCCCAGGATATAGAATGTTCTGCTTTGCTTTCAGTTGAAGAGGTCATATTTAGAAAGATCTAGACTCTACAGGAAAAATTATGCTTTCATATATTTTTGAGGTTCTGATCTAAGTGATAGTACCTAAGCTTCCTGAGGCATGAAGCTAGAAAAGCAAATGGGGTAGTTGTTAATGTCTAGTGAGAGAGAAAAATGGCCTGAGGGATGTGAGAATGTAATGGAATGCTCCACAGCACCAAGGGAGTGGGAGTTTATGGTCAGGAGATTCTGAGTAGTCTAATAGCTGCCTAAATATGTAGTTACATGAAAATGCTAGAAAAAAATCCTAGATAAATAGAGGATACATTAACAATAATTATATTTGCTTTATATATATTTATATATAATAAATGTGTAACTATATACACTTTGCTGTTGCTGCCAGGGTAAATGGCATTAATCTGTGAATACTGGATCAGGCACAAGTTCTCTATGTCTGCCCTTTATTAACATAGTCTTACATAGTATACAAGAAAGTGACCAATTGTCCTTGGCTGCAATGACTATTGGGCACTGAAAGATTTACAGTTATTCAGAGAAGAAGCAATGAAGTGGGAAAGAGAGAGGAGAACAGCTCCATCCCTGAGTAATGAAAGTTGCCTGTCACCTGCTAGGCTGTGTTCTATGTGCTGATCTTATGTACACTAAATAGCAAATGATGATGCATTGAATTTTTATCCTTTTCATATCTAACACTTTCCACTGACGAGGAAGATTTTTCCTCAATCTTTTTTGATCTTCCTCAATATAAATCAATGGATGGATGGATAGATAGATATATAGAGAGAAATAGATAGATAGAAGACATTGACAGTTGACATGGGAAGAAGAATAAATTATGACATTTCTTCAAATCCAGTACCTAAAGTTAATTGACTTAGAAGGTGGGCCAGGCCTTGTCAGTACCTTCAAAAGGCAATAATAAACAAGCTTTCTATCTGGTAGCCTGATAAATTTGTATTTCCCGAACCAAAATTCCATCCTTATTTCCATCACTCCATTATACTTCTGTACTTCTTAACTGAATCTGCTGCAGCTGTAAAAAGTGCATTGAACGTGTAAATACAGCAGTGATAACCATAGTAAATAGAGAAAAATACAGAGGAATCATAAAAATCAGCCATAGTTATTTCACCATGAGATGATGATACTTATGAGAAAGACATTGGGGGTGGAGGTGACCATATTATATTTATACATACATTTTTATTTCTTTTTCTTGTTAAAATATAGGAATGGCAATAACTGTGAAAATATTTTTGATATTTTAGCTCCCTTAACAATCTTTCTTCAGAATTTTCTCATATTTTTAGATGTTTTGAGTATACTTGCACATGTTCTGATCACATGGCTTGACAAAATGAATACATCTAGTCCTTTGAAAATATATATTACATTGTTTTTTTATTTTCACTATTACAAATGGCAGATAAATGTGATATTGCCATTTATCTTTAGGATAATTGTGGAAATAATATTATTTCAATGGCTGTGGGTATTAAGGATTTTGCTATATGTATTGCCTCATTTAAGCTGAGAGTGGTGCACTCATAACAATTGCCTGAACAAAGCACTAATATTCACTATCAGTAGCTTATTTGTATGCCCATCTCTTTATGTTTCTAACAGTATAAGACATTGTAAAATTCTAAGCTTAATACTATTTTGTAGGCTATTTTGAATTTTCTGGTATTTCCCTATCACTATTTATTTGTTGTATTTCTAGCATGTAAGCTTACATTTATTTTTTGACATTTATAATGATTATTAAAGTATATTCTTTCACATTAAAATGAAACTTAACCACAACATGGTGCAATTTTTCAATCTATTCTCTCTTTACTCATTGTTTTACATTACTCTAGAGATTACTTGGTACTCAATAGGTTATCAATAAATCTTTATTGAATAAATGAATAAATTAGTTAATATTGTATCACTTAATATTATATGAATGCATGTATTTGGGTCTTATTACTGGAATATGAAATGTTAATTATTTTATCAGATTTTTTAAATCTTAAGATTCAGCAATAACCGGAATATTTAATGTACAGTGTATGTAATAAATACTCAAGCTTACTGCTTCCAAAAGTTAGGCAAGTGTCAATGGGCTTAGCCAGTTCGTATTGTTTGCAATGCATTGTGTATCTTTTCAAAAAACTAATTTGGACCACAAAAAATAGCTGTATCAGACTTAGCCCCTTTCTTAAAACAATTATGAAAACTATACAAAACAAATCAAACAAGCTTTGCCACCACTGGAAAGCACAAATATGTAACAACTACATAAATGCCTCCTTTCTACCCAAATCATGACAACCAGGATCACATATATCAGGGTGAACCTGTGGGCTGTTGAAATTTAACCACTTCCTTATAAATATATTCTCTTACTGAATGTATTCATCTAAGTATTGAAAGTTCTCTAGGTTATAGATGAACATTTTTCTGTATAATGGTATGTATTCCTCCATTCTCATGAGTGATACAAGTGTCTGTAGTTTCTGAAGCAGAACATTTTTTACACCATCATATCTTTGATGCATTTTCTATGATAATTGCCAAATTATTGGCGTGTATTTTAAAATATAGCAGCTATATGATAAATCACTTATTGTCTTTAACCACTCACTATATTGGGATTTATGTAAAAAAATACTTTTTAATTTCAGCAACGTCTTTTCAGAGACTAATAGAATTTTTTATTTGTCTCATATCAAATCCTCATAATCAGTTGATCAAATTATTAACACTATATGTTATACTCCAAATCCATTTTGTAATGCCTTGTGTCATAACCAATTATATGAGCTCTGATGGTTCAAATTCAAATATACTCATCCACTAAGGCCCGGGCTAATGAAAGTTCATAAGTGGGAAGTGGGTTTGATTCCTAAGGAAGGAGGAGCCTTTGAAAGGTTTTGGGCTTAGGGAACAAAATAGATTTTTTCCCCTGAAAGTTCCGGGTAAATTGCAAGCAACTATCTTCCTCCACCCTGGTCAAAAGTATATTGGTAAAGGGGGAGGGGAGGTGGGGAGAAGCAAGATTGAGGCAGAGTCCCATGCTCCAAGAGTCAGCTCATCTTACAGTACAGTTAGTAATCAGTCAGAGCTATCTAAATCACCTGTTTATGGGGCCCAGGAGACCAGATAAGCTTCCTGCAACATCCTTGGAAGAACCAAAGGAGGAGACTGCCCAACTGCAGTGAAGGTTAGTGAGTAGAGCATGCCACCCACTGCAGAGACTGGTGCCCATACCCTGCTGGTGGGGCAAGACTCCTCAAAAGTTATTCCCTGGCTGGAGTTGGGAGCTCCATTTACCAGAATTGGGGGAGGAAGAGACAATCAGGCACTGATTTCAGCTACTGATAATTAAAATCAGCTGGCTAAAGTCTAATCCTAAGTACAGCTAAGTTTGAACCTGTCCTAGTTGGAAAGAGGCTAGTAGCCTCCATTTTATCTCTGTCCCTGGCATGAGGAGAAGCAAGGTTGATTGAAATCACAGTGACAATAGGTACCAGTTTCTTTTCACCCCGGGTCAGATTGCTGCCCTAGCCTGGGATCCAGTTCCACCTCCAGCAGGGAGGAAGCTGGGGGTGCCTGTACCAGTTTCTCTGGGCAACTGTAGCCACTTTTGGCCCACAAGGACAAGATTGTTGGGCATACCTGTGGCTACATCCCTGCCTCTGACAGGGCAGGAGGAAGAACAATGCTGTCTCAGCCTCTCTGGGCAACTGTAGTTGCTTTCTGCCTGCCGGGACAACATTGATGCACACATCTGTGGCTCCATCCCCACCTCTGGTAGGGGACAAGGAGGACTAGTACTTTGTATGTTTATCTGGGCAACTGTATTCAGCTTTGGCCTGCAATGCTTAGTTTACTGCCCACACCAGTTTACTGCCCACACCTGCAGCTCCAACCCTGCCAAGGCAGGAGAGGAAGGGGTGTGGAACTTCATCAGGCTCTCTGAGCAGCTATAGATGGTCTTGGCCTGTACAGCTTGGATCACTGCACATGGCTGTGGCTCTGTCCCTACCCCTGGGAATGAAGCATAGTGGGAGAAGGTTCATTGGTTCCTGGGGCAACACGGTTAGCTTCAGCCTCTACAGCTTACAAAACCAACCACATTCTTGGCCCTTACTCTGCCATTAGCAAGGGAGAAGGAGTAAGAAACAGATGAAAAGAGCTGAAGAAAATAATATTTGTTAAACACAAGCCACTATAAAGTTCCAAAATAAGTTGAACTGATTTTCAAAGAGGGGCTGTAGCACAAAGGTAATCAAATAGAAACCCTAGATTAAACAGCCAACCATGTACATGATGCAAAGACACAAACAAAAAAGTACAAGCCATACCAAGAGACAGGAAGATATGGCCCAGTCAAAGGAACAAACTAAACCTCCAGATGACATAAAGGGGTTGAGACAACTAATCATGTGAGTTCAAACAAATCTCCTTAATAAACTCAATGAGATGGCTAAAGAGATTAAGGACATTAAGAAGACACTGGAAAAAAAATTTTAAAGACACTGGTTAAGCACAAAGAAGAAATTGAAAGCATATATAGAAAAATATAGAAAAAATGGGAATGAAGGGCACAATAAATGAAATTAAAATTACATTGGAAGCAGATAACAGCAGACTTGGAGACGCAGAAGAAAGGAAGGAAGGATCAGGGACCTGGAAGACAGGGACTCCTAAAGTGGACACGCAAAAGAAGAGATAAGCAAAAGAATGAAAAAATTGAAAAAGATCTTAGGGAACTAAATCTTGTCAGGAGGTGCACAAACATATGTGGTATGGGTGTTCCATAAGGAGAAGAGAAAGAAAATGGGGCAAAAGGAGTATTTGAGGAAATAATGGTAGAGAATGTCCCAACCCTAATGAAGGACATAGACACCCATGTCCAAGAAACACAATGTACTCCCATCCAAATAAATCTGAATAAACTCACTCCAAGACACATACTAATCAGAATGTCAAATTCTGAAAGCAGCAAGAGAAAAGCAATTCATCACATACAGGGATGCCCAATAAGATCAAGCGCTGATTACTCACCAGAAACCATGTAGACAAGAAGGCAGTGGTATGATATATTTAAGATACTGTAAGAGAAAAACTGCCAGCCAAGAAGCTTATATCCAGCAGTTAATCTTTGAAAAATGAGGGCAAGTTTAGAATATTCAGATATAAAGAGAAACTGAGAGTTTGTAACCAAGAGACCAGCTTTGCAGGAAATACTAAAGGGAGTGCTTCAACCTGAAAAGAAAAGACAGGAAGAGAATATAGAAATGAAGATTTTGTCAGTAAAAGTAACCAGAGGTGTAAAAAGAGTGGCAAAAATAAGTTATGATAGATAGAACCCAAAGATCGAAATTGCTGAATTAAAACTGCCTTTCCAGCAATAACATTGACTGTTAATGAATTAAACTCCCCAATGAAAGATAGAGACTGGAAGAATGGATAAGGAAATATGAGCCATCTACGTGCTGTCTAAAAAAGACTTTTCTTAGAGCCAAGGATACACATAGATTGAATGTTAGTGGCTGGAAAAAGATATTCCACACATGTAGTCACCAAGAAAAGCTGGAGTCACTGTACTTTATATCGGATGAAATAGACTTTAAAAGGAAAACTGCTATTAGAGAAAAGGAAGGACATTTTATATTAATAAAAGGGACAATTCACCAGGAAGAAATAACAATCATATATATATATATATGAATCATATACATATATGAATCATATATATATATATATGAATCTAACCAGGTTGCCCCAAATTACATGAGACAAACACTGGCAACACTGAAGGGAGAAATAGATGCCTGTACAATAATAGTTATACACTTCAATACACCATTTTCAGTATTGGATAGAACATCTGGACAGAGAATAGATAAAGAAATAGAGAACCTGAATAATATGATAAATGAACTAGACCTAACAGGTATCCATAGAGCATTGTACCTCAAAGCAGCAAGATATACATTCTTTTATGCTCATGGATCCTTCTCCCTGATAGAACATGTGTTGGGTCACAAGACAAGTCTCAATAAATTTAAATGCCTACTGTCATTGCTGTTGTTCAGTATAGTGCTAGAGGTTCTAACAAAAGCAATCAGGCAAGAAAAAGAAATAAAAGCTATCGAAATTGGAAGTGAAGAAGTAAAACTTTTGCTGTTTGCAGATGATATGATCCTATACCTAGAAAGTCCCCCAAAATCCTTAACAAACCTACTAGAGCTAACAAATAAGTTAAGCAGAGTAGCAGGATATAAGATTAATATGCCCAAATCATTAGTGTTTCTGTATACTAGAAATGCACAATCTAAGGAGGAATTTGTTAAAAAATTCCATTTACAATAGTGAGTAAAATAATCAAATATTTAGGAATAAACTTAACTAAGGACATAAAGAACCTGTGTTCAGATAACTACAATGCATTGCTGAAAGAAATCAAAGAATACTTAAATGGAAGAACACTTCCTTTTCAAGGATGGGAAATGTAAATATTAAGATGTCAATTCTACCCTCATTGATATACAGATTTAATACAATCCCAATAAAAATTCCAAGAACATTTTTAAATAAATGGAAAACCCAATTTTCAAATTTATCTGGAAGGGTAAGGGGCCCTGAATAGACAGAAGCATCTTAAAAAGGAAGAACAAAATTGGAGGGCTCTCACTTCTGGACTTTAAATCATATTACCTAGCTAGAGTGGTAAAAACAGCATGATACTAGCATAAGGATAGGCAGAGACCAATGGAACCGAGTTCATGTTTCAGAACCAGGCCCTCACGTCTGAGGTCAAATGATTTTTGTCAAAGCTGTCAAGCCCACCCAGTGGGTCAGAACAGTCTTTTCAACAAATGGTGCTGGGAAAACTGGATCTCTGTAGCTAAAAGGAAAAAAGAAGATCCATATCTCACATCTTTTACAAAAATCAACTCAAAATGCATCAAAGACCTAAATATAAAAGCTATAACCATAAAACTCCTAGAGGAAAATGTAGGGAAACATCTTCAAGACTGGGAAGGTGGTGGTTTCTTAAACCTTACACTGAAAGCACAAGCAACAAAAGAAAAAAATGGATAAATGGGTCTTCCTCAAACTTAAACACTTTTGTGCTTTAAAGAACTTTGTCAAGAAGGTGAAAAGGCAACCTACTCAATGGGAGAAAATATTTGGAAACCACATATCTGATAAAGGTTTAATTTCCATGCATTATAAAGAGAACATACAACTTATCAATAAAAGGACAAGCAGTCCAATTAATAAATGTGCAAAAGACATAAACAGACATTTTTCCAAGGAGGAAATACAAATGGGTAAAAAGCACATGAAAAATGTTCAATATCACTAGCTATTAGGGAAGTGTAGATCAAAACTAAAATGAGATATCATTTCACACCGCATAGAATGGCCATTATTAAAAAGACAGAAAACAAAAAGTGCTGGAGAGGATGTGTAAAAATAAGAACATTCCATCACTGTTGGTGGGAATGTAGAATGGTGCAGCCTCTGTGGAAGATAGTTTGGCAGTTCTTCAGGAAGCTAAATTATAGAACTACCATATGGTCCAGCAATCCTGCTGCTAGGAATACATTTAGAAGTAATGAAGACAGGGACATGAACAGACATTTGCACATCAATGTTCTTAGCAGCATTATTCACAATTGCCTAAAGATGGAAACAACCCAAGTGTCCATTAACCCATGAAAGGATAAACAAAATGTGCTATATACATATGATGGAACACTAGGCTTCTGTAAGAAAAACGAAATTGGGATATATATGACAACATGAATGAACCTTGAAGACATTATTCTGAGTGAAATAAGCCAGGCACAAAAGGGCCATTATTGTATGGTCTCACTAATATGAACTAAATATGAAGAATAAACTTATGGAATTAAAACCTAGAGTATAGGTTTCTAGGAATTAGAATGAGGTCTGAGAAGGGGTCCTGATGCTTAATGTATGTAAAATTTTTTATTAGCTTGACTCTAAGAGTGTGGAAATGGAGAACGTTGATGGAAACACATTATAGTCAGTATAACTAAAACGAATAGTTTATAAATGGGATTGTGGATGAAGGGTTTTTTTTTTTTAGGTATATACATGCCAATTGAAAGAAAGCTGGAGAATAATCTAGGGACTGAATAACATAGTGAACCTGGTGGTGGATAAGGATTGTGGTAAATAGTACAGATACAAGAATGCTCTTCTATGAACTAGAACAAATGTACATCACTATTACAAGGTGGCAAGAATGGGGGAAATACAATTAATGTAACTTATGACTCTAGTTAACAGCAATATTGTAATATTCTTGCACCAATGTCAAAGAAGGTATTATATTAATGGTAAGGGCCAATAACAGGTTGGTATGGGATTTTTTTCTTTTGGACTAAGAAAAACATTCTAAAATTTACTGAAGCAATGACTACATGACTCTGTGATGAAAGTGAAAGCCTCTGAATGTACACTTTGGATAGATTGTATAAACCACATGGTGGATAACGGACTGTGGTTAACAGTACAAATATGAAAGCATTATCTCATAAACTGTAAAAAATGTACAATATGAACACATGGTGTTAATAATATAAATGTAAAAAATATATACCAAATGTAAGCTATTGGACCTTAGCTAGTAGTAATATTTTGATGATGTTTTTTCATAATCTGTAACAAATGTTCCACTACAATGCAAAGTGTTGGTGGAGGAGCGATGAATGGGAATTCTGCATGTCATGTATGATTGTTTTGTAAGCTTACAACTTCTCTAATGAATCATGTGGTGTGTGTGTGTGTGTGTGTGTGTGTGTGTGTGAGTGAGAGAGAGAGAGAGAGAGAGAGAGAGAGAGGAGAGCACCCATATTGTTAAGACTCATGTGCTCACGTGCTCACCTCACTTGAACTTTTTCTTGTTACAGAAATAAATCCTTTCACATATTATTTCACTTATATTATCAGCCAGTGTTCTCCAGAAAACAGAGCCAACAAGATATATATATCTTCTTATATATTAGAAGAAATTGACTCATGCAATTGTGGGTGCTGGTGAGTTCAAATTTGTAGGACAGGTCTAAAGCTAGAAATTCCGGTAAGATGTTGAATTCTTGAATTCAAATTCCTTTGTTGGTAACTGGAAACTCAAGATGGAGTGGAGGGTGTAGTCAAGAAGCCAAATTCATTGGGATCCTCATTTCTTGCTCTTAATACCTCCAACTGATTGGATGAAGCCTACCCATTTTATGGAGAGTAGTTTCCTTTATGTAAGGTTAATTAGTTGTAGAGTCTGAACCCATCTGTGAAATATCTTCGTAGTAACAACTAGTCCAATGTTTGACCAAACAACTAGATACCATAACCTAGCCAAGTTGGTGCATAAAATTAACCACCACAGTTTTTATTTTTCCACCTGTCTGCTAGCCATGGAGTTATACCATTATTCTTCCATTCATACTACAGTTTTTCTGTAACTTGATACCAGGCCTAATTCCCCACTCTTCAATAGTTCTGGAATAAGGTGTATGCTTCCAACACTGTGGAAATGTATGATTACACATATCAAAGTCCAGGACTATGTTACAATGATATACACTATCATACGTACTATGACAGGGTATGTAGGCAAGCATCCACAATAGAAGTATTTTTCTGGTATAAATTAACTTTCTCTATCCAGTACCCTGAATCACTGAGAAAACTATGATCTTTCTACTACAGATGTATTTATGATGATTCCTTCAAGGAAGAGCTGGTTCCCAAAATGACCACTGTTTAAATGACCATTTTAGAGCCACTCAGTTCTACCCTGAGTCATGGAATTTTATGTGACCACAGAAAAGTCTACAGGAAAGAGTAGCTTCAAATGTCCTCATTCTAAGGTTTTATACCTTCTAATCAAGGCAGTTGTGCATATCAATAATATCCTAACCAATAAATCAGCACACTATATATAAGTTTACCTGTACTGAATTTTAATATGCCAAATAATAATTATGAGCTACACATCAGGTTCTAAGGACTTACCCAACCCAGGCTTGCAAGTAACAGAGGAGTTTTCCAATCTCGAGTCTTCCCTAGTAGCTGTCCTGGACCAGGCTTGGCACACTATTCTTTCAGTACCTATGAGAGAGGAGGAGCCTGTGATTTCTGTCCATATTGAAAAATGACTGGGAAACATGCATGGGGCTGGAGTGAAATTTCCAAGCACCAGCTGTGAGGATTTGTGCTAAATATGAAAAGTGATTGCAGTCTGGATAAGATGCTTGTTTAACTTCAGGAAATGAAGGGTATATAATCAAGGAGATGAACTCAAATACTGATCGAGGAAGGGAATCTGATATCAGAAATAAACACATCCAAGGGATAGGTCTTGCAGGTCAGTTGAAAGTTTTAAAAGTGTGCACAAATACAAACAAGCAAAAAACTCAGGAAATTTGGGGAACAAAATATAAAGTTAAATATGAGAGGGTCAGGATATAGGCCGCTAAATCTTGAACTTGGAAGGCTCATGTTGCTGACTACCAAGATTAGATAGACCTGGAGTTAAAGGAACCACAGCTGCTGACTCATTCTGTGTTCAGTTTCTGAGTTGTTTTCCTATTCACCTGCTGATTCATCCATTGTGGCTGAATATAAAGCTTCTCTCTTTATTTTCTGGGACAGTTAGTTGCTCTAATGCAGTGTTTTCAACTGGTGGGCAGCTGACCCACAGGGGATATTTGGCAATATCTGAAGACATTTTGGCTGTTAAACCTGGAAGGAGCAGGGGTGCTACTGGGATTTAGATTGTAGAGGCCATGGATGTTACCAATAATCTATAATGCACAGGACAACCTCCTACAACAGAGAATTACCCACCCCCAAATGTCAATAGTGCAAAGGGTAAGAAATACTGCTATAACAGCAATAAATATTCAGACTTTTCTTTACATATTATGTTTGTAAGTATTTGAGAGCAGAAATAATCAATGGGGTTATAGTTGTGGGTCTCAAAAATTAGATTAGGCATCAGAATTACTGTGAAGATTTTGAGAATCATGGATTACAATTCAAGGACTCTTTTATAGATCTATTGAATCAGAATTTCAGTGTTTCTACTTGTGTGTTTAAAGGGCTAAGCAGTTACTGCTGGTAGGTACCCATGCTTGAGAGCAATTAGTGAAATATTTCCATTCCTGGCTGATTTGAGGAAAAGGACATTTTCTATTCTGTTCATTCTATGGAGAGTTTATACTGACCTTTCTGTTAAATTTTATCTGTAAGCTTGCACAGAAAAATGAAATAAAAACACATATTCTCCATCAAAATTTGGCATCTATACACATGAATTGAGGGATCAAGATATTGATTCAGGTTATTAAAGTAATAGATATGGTAGAATTTGTTGACAGTTATAGTATGCTGCTACTTATGGTTCAAATGAATTCTATTTCCAAAGGCTTACATTGATTGTCACAGTGATGAATCATGAGAAAAATATTTTTCAACTTCTATTAAAATTAAGCCTTATCCTCACTGTTTCTGCTATATTGTATATTAAAGTAGTACTCTAATTCAAGTAACTGAGAAAAAATAATGCAAATATTGCAGTCATTTCTTAACATTAAAAAAATACACCATGTTCTTTTTCTATGAATGATAATGTGCTTTTTTGAACAATGTATCAGAACATATGTAAGAATATAAAAACAAAAGTGAATAGTCACTTAATCACTTCTCCCAGAATTAAAATTTGCAACCATTTTGTTAAATATCCTTCAATTTTTCCCATTCGTGCAAAAATACCCATGTAATTCTGGTAGTTTGAGATTTTTTGGGGTCATAGAAAATATCATGTCCTTAGAGCTAGTCCATTCCTGTAGGTATAAACTTATTGTGGGTGGAATTTTTTGATTCGATAACATCAGTAGGGCATAACTTAGGGTGGGACTTAATTCTCTTATTGGAGTCCTTTATTAATGGTATAAATATGGTGAAAGAAACAGGAGCTTAGAAAGAAGCCCACAGAAACTCAAAGAGAAAGCCACAGAGGGAGTAGCCAGAAGCTGAGAGCAACAGAGCCCAGAGGAAAGATCAGTAGAGACGGACAGATGCTGCCATGTGCCTTTGCATTTAACAGAGGAGTCCGGGATTGCCAGCAGCCAGTCTTTGGGGGACAGAGTGCTGCCTGCTGCCTTGATTTGGACACTTTTCTCAGCTTCGGAACTGTCAGCTTACAATCGAATAACCCCCCATTATAAAAGGCAAGCCATTTCTGGTATATTGCTTTCAGCAGCTTTTAACAAACTGTTTGCTAAAAGCTAAGTAACATTTCCTTAATTTTAAAAAAACAATTGATTCCTGGTGGTTATGGAATAGCAAGTATTAAAATAATTCTACTGTCAAAAGTTATTATGAAAGCCAAATAGTTATGTAAATGTTAATGTAACTGCACCTGTATTCTGGGACAGAGAGAGTAAGGAAGGAAGGAAAGAAGGAAGGATAGAAGGGGGTGGGGGGGCAGGCCCACTACTCTCAGATGTTTTCACTGATGAATCTTCCAAAATTTAAAAGAAGAAGTTATACTAATATTATACAAATTTATCCCAAAAAAATGAGAAAACAATTTTCAACTCATTCTATGGGGATAGCATAATTCTAATACCAAAATTCACAAGAAAGGAAAACTACAGGCCAATATCTTTCATAAACATATACAGAGAGTGATATATAAAGATGATAAAACCATTATCAAATGTGGCTTAGGCCAAGAATGCAAGACTGGTGTAAACCTGAGTATCAGTAAGGAGAAAAATCATGACCATCTTAACTGAAATATGAAGCACCTTCATAAATTTCAAACCTAGTTTATTTAAAAGAAAACACAAAAAAACTAATGGAGAATTATTGCATCCTTTTCTCCTGCCTTGAGGAAAAAGCAAGGATACCTGCTATGATCATTTGCTCCAATATTTTGCTGAAGGTGTTAGTGCAATAAGGAGAAAAAAGGGAAGGTATAAAATTTTATAAGTATAATTGATTAAATTGCTTCAGTGAGGCCAGACCCAAGGTAGGATTTGGTCCTCTTGGTGGAGACCTTTATACACGGAAGACTGAAAGTAGAAACACACACAGAAAACAGCGGCAGAGACAAAGAACTCAAAAGTGAGAGAAAGTGAGAGACAGAAAGAGCAAGTGAGCCTGGAGGAGAAAGCGGAGCCTGGCTGCCATTTAGTCTTGCCATGTGGCAGGATTCCAGGATCACCCACAGCCAAACTGGTGAGACAGCACCTTTGATGAAGCCTTGATTTGGACATTTTCACAGCCTCAGAACTGTAAGCCTTTAACCTAATAAATTCCCATTATAAATGCCAACACATTTCCGATATATTGCGTTGGCATCCTTTAGCAAACTAAAACAATTGCTATACTAAAAATTATATCTCCGTATTCTAATAAACAGACAAGTTGCAAATTATATAAAAATTTTCCTTTACAATTGCATTAAATGGAATGAAATTTAAGTAAAATTGAGCAAGATTTCTACATTAAAAATTCTAGGTTATTGTTATGAAAACTTGAAAAAGACTAAATAAATTTTTTGAATGAGAAGACTCAATATCAACATTTCTATACTCCCTAAATTGATAATTGATCTACAGATTTAATTGAGATTTTGGAAGTGTAAGGAGTATCAAACAGCTAAAATGGTCCTGAAGAAGACAATCAAAATTAGAATAATTATACATCCAAATGTGAAGAACTACAATAAGTAAGGCAAATGTTTTATTGGTATAAGGTTATACAAAAAGATCACTAGAAAATAATGGGGAGTCCAGAAACAGATCCATACATTTAGACAGTTAATATATTCAAAGGCTGCTGTTAATTATGGAAAGGAGGGGGTTAGTCTTTTCAATAAATATTGCTGGAAACCATTGAGTATCAGGGCAGAAAAGCAAACATTTTTCCACTATCTCACACTAGTCACATGAATTTATTCAAGAACAAGTATAGTCCTAAATGTTCAAGGTGAAATAGTAAAGATCAAGAGAAAACATGCATATGATATCTTCAAGTACTTTAAAGAGGCAAATATTTTTTAAAAGGCACATGAAAGGCACAAATAATAATTAAAAAGGAATAAATTAAACTGATAAGAACAGATAACCTACAGAATTGGGTGGGAGAGAGTGTAAACAACAATGTAAACTATAATCCATGCTCAGTGAGGATGCTCCAAAATGTGTTCATCAATTGCAATGAATGTACCACACTAATGAAGGATGTTGTTAATGTGGGGAAATGTGGGAGGAATGGGGAGCAGGGCATATGATAATCCACTATATCTTTTATGTAACAGTTATGTCACCTAAGTATCTTAAAAAAAAATAGGTGTAATATTGTGGCATTTTCAGGACTTTGGAATTGTCTTGAATGATGTTGCAATGATGGATACAGGCCATTATATGTCTTGTCATAACTTACAAAAATATGTGGGAGAGAGTTTAAACTATAATGTAAACTATAATCCACACTTAGTGGCAATGCTCCAATATGGGTTCATCAGTTGTAATAAATGTACCACACTAATGAAGGATGTTGTTAATGTGGGAAAGTGTGGGAGGCAGAAGGAGCAGGGCATATGGGAATCCCATATATTTTTTATGTAACACACAATAACCAAAAAATATCAAATTCCCATCCGGGGGAGCTCTGCCACATTCTCTAATGGAACAACAAGAATGCCCCAAGTAGAGGGACAATGACTTGTGAAGAAGGATGGTCCATTGAAGGACCCTCAATGTTAATGACTATGCTTATGAGCCTTTGCTCTTGAAATTGAAACTTAGCCTAGTGACGTAGGGAGCCTAAGAGTTCCCTACATTTTTCATGTAACATTTATGTAATCTAAGTATCTTTTAAAAAATAAAATTTTTAAAAAACTAACTTTGAACATTATCTAAAAGATACCTTTGAAAGAGTACAAATGCAACCCACATAGTAGGAGAACTTATTTTGCAATACACAAATATGAAATAGTACTTATACCCAGAACATATAAAGAACTACAAATTAATTTTTTTAAAAAGATAAAGAAAACAAAAATATTGTTTTCTTCCTCTCCTTTTTTGTGTAAATATTATAATGACTCAAATATTTAGGAATTTTTAAATCTATTGTTCTGGTAATTTGTTCCTTTCTTTTTCTATCTGCAGTTATGGATTGAATTTTGTCCCTCCAAAAATATGTTCAAGTCTTAACCCTTGGCCTTGTGAATATGATCCTATTTGGAAATGGGATCTTTGTAAATGTTATTGTGATGCCAATCTGTATTAGAATAGGTTCTAATCCAATGGACTGGTGTCCTTACAAGGAGAAGAAATTTGGACACACACAGACAGTGAGGGAAGAGAGCCATGTGAAGGAGCAGAGATGAAGTTATGCCATAGATGGCAGCATAGCCACCACCAGAACCTTGCACACTTCAGAGGAGGCACGGCCCTGCCAACACCTTGTTTTGTACTTCTAGCTTCCAGATCTGTGAGACAATAAATTTCAGTTGTTTTAAGCCTCTCGAGTTTGTGGTTCTTTGTTACAGCAGTCCTAGGAAACTAAAACATCTACATTTGCTTCCTGACCCTTGTATCTTTATTCCAGGGGATATTAATAATTTTAAAAATAATTTTTATAGTTACTTCCATTCTTTGTGCATGGAAAAAGTATTTTAAATAAACTGTATACTCATATGATCTATTATTTGTTTATAAATAACAATGTCTTTTAAGGATCGATTCCAATACTGCAGTCTGATGTCTATACTCTTCTTCATTTCACTGATGGAGAAGTTTTCTTCAGTCAAGTGAAATGGCTTGGGAACAATTAGTACCCCTAGAAGCCAGAATGTAATCTCAAACTATTTACCATTAAAGGAAGCAAGGTTCCTTAGAGAAATGACAAATTCCAATTCTAGTGAAACACACAGGGTAAGCCTGGGACATTGGGGCGTGGCAAATAGTACAGAGTCTACCAAATACTAGACCATGTCAAAAGGCAACAGAAGCCAACCTGAAGGGGCTTTCACTGGCCAGAGTTGATCATTAAAAGGAATAATTACTGCAATAGACTGAAACACTTCAAATATGAAAAAAAAAATGCCTGAGTTTGTAACTATACTAAACATATATACATGCAGAGATTATCTCTCATCTATCTCTCATCTATCTATCATCTATCTATCTATCTATCTATCTATCTTTCTATCTATCTATCTATCTATCTTTCTATTATCTATCTATCTATCTATCATTAGATGTAGAGTTTTCTAAAACACCATATAAATTTTCTGAAAATTAATAAAGGGGAAGAATTTTACATTTAACTATCAGTTCTTTTCTAAACAAACTTAATTATTTTATTTCAGAGCTTGCAAATATTTGAGGAGGAAAAATCATACTCGCTGAGTAGTTGCAGCTAACAAAAGCAGAAGGAATAATAACATTAAAAAATCACCATTTGGCAACACTTTATAAATAATAGGCAATGATCTTCAATGGATACTGTAGCCGTTTGATGTAATTATGAATTTCAAAAATCGATATTGAATCATGCTTGTAAACTGATCTCTACATCTGGGCATGATTGGGTTATGACTAGGGCATTAACTGGGCCTCGTCAAAAGGGCATTGAGCCCCGCCCCTCACTGGGTGTGGTCTCAAGTATAAAAGGCAAGGCAAAAGATAGAGGGAGCAGATTTGAGAAGTAGATTTTTGAGAAGCAGTTGTGATGTTGGAGAGGACACCCCAGGAGAAGAGAAGTGAGCCTTTCACCTGATAGTCCAGAGCTGACCTTGTGGAGCAAGCAGAGGAGCTAAGCCTGGAGAGAAACGCAGCCCCAGAAAGAGAGGAACTCAAGAAGCCTGAACCCTGGCAAACATCGGCAGTTGTCTTGCTCCAACACGCGGCAATGGACTTTGGCAAGGGAAAATATTATGCTTTGTGGCCTGGTAACTGTAAGCTTCTACCCCAAATAAATTCCCTTTATAAAAACCAACCAACTATTGGTATATTGAAAAGGCACCCCTTTGGCTGACTAATACAGATACTAAAACCATTAGGTGAAAGATTAATGGGAAATTTCAAAATGGATGGAACAAGCTGGAAGCCTACATATCAATTTTTACTTTGCAATATATGGGACACATAGACATTGTCAATTTCCTGATGTGAGTCCAAAAGTAATATATTACCTATAAAGAAATATTGCCACCCCCAAAAATATATCTGAATGTAATCAGACTTCATGTTCTATAAGCTGACATAATTAGGAAGAAATTAGGAAATGCTTTAGGTAAAATGACCCAGTTTAAAATGGAGGTTCTATTTTAAATTAAAAATGATTAAAGAATGATGTGAAGTAAATGTATGGGTGGGCATCGTTTGTTATCCCAATTTGAACAAACTAAGTATAAAAATATATTTTGAGATAATTGGGGAAATTTGAATAGGGTCTGGGCTTTAGATATTATTACAAATTTTGTGAAGTATGATCTAGGCCTGTCAGTTATATTTTAAAAGATCCTAATCTCTCCATTAAATATATTGAGATATTTGTGGATGAAATGATACAATACCTGAGATTTGCTCGCAGTACCCCAACAAGAACGATGATGAAAGAAAAATGTGGACAAGGGGATACAGATAAAACAAGACTGGCTAAATGACTATGATTGTTGAAGCCTGATGATTGATATTTAGACACTTATTATTCTATTCTCTATTTTTGCTCATGTTTGCCAATTTCCATTAAGAAATTGAGATTGTCATTACCTATATTTATCATTAATTTTCAAAGTATTTTGAAAATAAAAAGCTATTATCTTATTTTCATTTAATAATTTTTCAAAACAAGAACATTCAAAAGTGTTCTGTTCACCAATGATTAGATTAGATATTGCCTTAAATTACTTTTTAAAATATTGATTCTAGTTTGTCTAGAATAAATTTAATTGAAAATTAAAATATTTTAGTGTAAGATGTTTAATGAGATAGATAGAAAGAAATTATAGGTTATTTTTCTTCCATTAAATAATTAGTATATATACCACATTAGAAACAATGCCTTGGGAAGTAATTTAAGCAAACAACCAAGGGTTTGTAAAATAAATTGAATTATCAATCAAAATATTTACTCTGGTTAAAGTAAACAAAATAAACAAAAACACATGAAGACACCAACCCAAAGATTAGCCATTTATAGCTCCACAATTAATATTATCTGCTTCTATTGGTATCATTTACTCCCTTCAGTAACTCCATGGATTTTCTCAGATTTCAAGAACACATTCTAACATGGAGCAAGAACAGATATGCTAAGTGTATATTTAGAAAAATTAATTTAGCATCTTGAAGATAAAATCTTAGATAGAATCACATAGGATGTCATAGAGAAATGTGTTAATTATTCTGTGAGAGTATTTTAAAATGTCATTGAAGTATTCTTTAGTATTAGTAAGATTAAAATTAGCTTCTCTTCCTGAAAGAATAATGAAACTTTTGTAAAAATATGGATGGGTTGCCATATTTTTTCAAATCACCATTTAGAAAGAGCCACTGTAGAATTTTATGAATAATGTTTCAGGTTTATCTCTTTGATCATATAATAACTATTATGCATGATATTATTATTGAAATTGATAATTATTACATAATTTATAGTCATAATGGTGATAATAATAACAGCAAAGATAACAATATATGTGCCAGACACTGATTTAAGTATTGTACACATGTTAGGTCATTTATCATCATGAAATCCCTATGATGAAGACACTTTCATTTTGTTCATTTTACAATGAATAACCCAATTCACAATAAATTTAAATAATTCACCCAAGTTACAGCTGTGAAACAAAGAATCTAAGAAAGAAGCCAAGGTAATTTGCCTTACAGCCTATGTCCTCTATACGTCTATGTGACGTAGAGACAAATAGAAAAAGATTTATCCATAAATGGAGAGATCCATAGATAAATACGTATAGAGGACAGAGAGAGAGGAGGAAGACAGAAAGAGAGATTATAGACAATAAAAATGAATAATATTACAAGTTAGATGGAAATCTACATCCTATAAATAAATATAAGTGCTAAATTTGCCATTATAAGATCACCGTTTGATGGCATCATCTTAAAGTTAACGATGCAAGAAACTGGCCAATATATGACATTTAAAGTCCTCTGTAATTCTGATTTTCTATTTCTTTTTGAGTGAATTTTTCTGTTTGCAGTGTTTAAAATATCATACAGTTCACACCAAATATTATTTCCAGTTAATTTCTAATTTTGTTAGTTTTTTCAACACTGTGAGTTTTGAAAATGCATTTCACCTTTCATACATAGCTGTGAATAGCAGATGATGCTTGATACCCATGCCAGATGGGTGTGTATTCTTGAGCTTTTTCCATACTGTAGACTGATAACCATTGCCTCAGTTCTGGAAGACTGAGTACTTTTCAAGAATTCATAATTCCTCACCTTTTCTCTTACCTTGACCCGCGACAATGAATAGAGTTCATTGTAGATGCAGGTGAAAGGGCTTATGGAGATGTGCTAATTTTCATAGGCCCCTTGCTCGTTGCTACGTTGGGGGTTACAAAGTGCACTTTTCTTCTGTTTTAGTTTGACCTCATGCCCTTTGCATGCTGGAGGACATAGTAGACTTCTTGATGCAGTTCTCTATGCTTTTTGTCAGACTGTGATTCTTTTTCTTTGACCTATTCATTCCTGAGAAGGGATTTTTTTGCCTTTTCAATGACTCAAATGTCCTAGCGATTCTCATTTACGAGTCCCTCCTCCCTGAACACAGATGTATTTGCCCGCCTGTGCCTCCAAGGAGCAGGATCTGTCTGATGACAGGCTTTTCTGCCTGTGGAATATAAAAAGAAGCAGCGAGAATT
>PVKH010002036.1:0-28344 GCA_004027955.1 Chaetophractus vellerosus
AGGAGGCACTGGGGATTGAATCTGGCACTTCACACATGGGAAGCTGGCACTCAAACCACTGAGCTACACCCACTCCCCAAGTCAATAAGTTAAACACAGAATTACTATGAGCCAGCAATTCCATTTCTAGGCATATACCCCTCTAAAATGAAAAGATATGTCTGTTCAAAAACTTGTATACCAATGTTCACAGAAGCTCTATTCACAATAGCCAAAAGAGGAAACAACTCAAATATTTATCAACAGATGAATGGATAAATAAAACATGGATAGCAAAACAATGGAATATTATTCAGCTATTGTAACAGTTTGATATTATTTATGAATTCCCAAAAGAAATATAGATTATGTTTTAAGCTGGTCTGTTCCTCTGGGCATATTAGATTGTATTAAATCCAGAGATTTCACTTTTACTTGATTAAATTATGATTAAGGCTTTGATTTGGCCAGTAAGATGTTGAGTCCCTTGGTGGGTAGGGACTCACAGAGAAAATGACACGGCAGAGGAGAGAGTTTTTTACTTGTGATGCTGGAGCCCCAGGAAGTAAATACACAGAGAAGAAGAACACAGAGGAAGAGAGACAGCTCATTAGACACGGCAGAGGTCCCAGGAAGAGAGATGAGCCTGAGAGTCTACAGCTGATCTTGTGAAGAGAACAGAGCAGCTGAGCCCAGAAAGAAACAAGCCCCAGGAAGAGAGATGAGCCTTTTGCCAGCCTACAATTGAGATCATAAGAAGCTGGGACCACAGAGCCTTAAGAGGAAAGAGGAAGGCTGAACCCTTGCAGACACTGCCCGCCATCTTGCATCAACACATGGCAGACTTTGGGTGAGAAAGTACCAATTAAGTAACCTTGAGTTGCTCTTTAGGGCCTTGTGACTGTTAGCTTCTACCCCAAATAAATACCCTTTATAAAAGCCAACAGATTTCTGGTATTTTTCATCAGCACCCCTTTGGTTGACTAATACAGCTATAAAAAGGAAGTACTAATAAAAGCTACAACATGGATGAACTCTTAAAATATTATACTAAGTAAAAGAAGCCAGGCACAAAAGGCCACATATTCTATCATTTCATTTATATGAAATATCCAGAATAGGCAAATCCATAGAGCCAGAAAGCAGATTTGTATTGCCAGGGGCTGAAGGCAGGGGGATAGTATGAAATGACTGCTTAATGGGTAAGGGAGTGATGACAAAGGATGATGAAAAAGTTAGTTATGGAAATAGTGGTTATGTTTGCACAATACTGTGAATGTACTTAATGCCACTGAATTGTACACACTTTAAATTGGATACAATGGTAAATTTTTTTTAAATAATAATTTTTTTTATTTTTTAAAAGATACTTAGATTACATAAATGTTACACAAAAATTATAGGAATTCCCATATGCCCCACCTCCCACAGGTAAATTTTATGTTATGTATATTTTACCATAATAAAAAAAAACTAAATAAATTTTCATCATTATGAAACCATTTACTTAAAGTTTTTGGTAATTTTAAATAATTGTTTTAATACTACTTATAGAATTTAGCATATATTTTAGTAGTTAAAATGCATAATATCATAAAGAAAGAAGAAATCCCAGGTAAACAGTCCTTGAGACCCCAATTAAAACTATATCAATAGTGCTATGTAACTGTTAATCTACTTCTTAAAATACCAGAAATATTACCTTGGTGTTCTTCTAAATCCATGTCAAGTTGTCTAATTTCTTCATTAAACTGATTTATTTTTTCTTTTATATCTGTTAATCTGTTGAAATATTATTTAATGAATATATGACAGATAATGTAGATTTCAGTAAAAACATTTAATAAGGACATTTGGAATTCTTTTCTAAGTGCATTAACAATATCTAGAAATAAAGAGATGCCTTCCTTATTCTGAGGACAATACTACAAATTTAGAGAAGAAAATCTTCCTTTGACCTTTTTTCATGATTCATATTTAGAGTACAAATATATATTTGAGAACATTAGCATGCCTAACTTCAACAGCAGACCCTTCCCGAGCCTTCTTTTTTTTTTTTTTTCAGAGGTGTCTGGTATTGAACCCAGGACCTCATACATAGGAAGCAGGCACTCAACCACTGAACTACATCTGCTCCCCAATGAGAGTTGGTTTTTTCGTTTGTTTGTGTTTGTTAGGAGGTACCAGGGATTGAACCTGGGACCTCGTACATGGGGAGCAGGCACTCAACCACTTGAGCTACATCTGCTCCCCACAGCCTTCTTTTGAGCTTGACTTGCTATATTAGGAAAGTGAAGAATCTGCAGTTACCTTCTTTTGGTAGATTTGTATAAACCAAAGTAAGTTGGCAAATTAGTCTGAAAAATTAGAAAATAAGGAAAAATCTAACATTGAAAGAAGATTATATGGTTTAAAAGTTTAACAAAAAGTAATTATAATTACCTAAAACTACTGTAATTACAATAGTATAGTACTGAAATAAGGATGGACACATGTATCAATGGAATAGAATGAAGAGTCCAGAAAAAAACCCATAAATCTAGCACTGGGAAGGCTGGGATGACTGGAGAGTGACAAAGGGGTGTGGTGTTTCTTAACGGGGTGATTCAAATGTTCTAAAATTGAATGTGGTGATAATTGCACAATTCTGTGAAAATGCTAAAAGCCACTGAACTATACACACTAAATGGGTAAGTTGTATAGTATGTAAATTATATCTTAGCAAAGTTATCAGAAAAAAGCAATAATTCTATGCAAAACAACTACATACTCAAAGAAATATTTAAAGCTAAAAGTAAGAAGACTGAAAGCTGCATCAATATCATCAATGAGAACCACGGGAAAAATGGCTGTAATAATATGTACCTCTTGTACATTTAGTTTGTAATTTAAAAGATGAGAAATGGCTATAAATTGGCCAAGTATAAAGGTACTTACTGTCTCTCCATGCTGGCTATCTCCTGATTATCTTCCTTAACCTATAAAAGCATACAAATAAAACAGTATTGAAAGAACAACTTATTTTTAGACTATCTTAAAGAGAATTTCCTTCCTTAAGGAACAATTTCTCTTCCTTAAAAAGAATTTCCTTCCAAGGTATATTGCAAAAAAATGATAAATCTAGTCTCTTTCTTGAAACTGTTTCTTAGATTTCAACCTCTGATGATAAAGGAAATATCACTAAGGAACAATTCACAGATTCTTCCCTTCTTCCTCAAAGGAAGGCTTTGAGGAAGCCTATCGATATGGTACAATCAGATTAAAACATCTTCAGACATGGATTAGTTTATTTAATCATCTAGGATTTGTAACCACGCCCCCAAGTTAAATCTGAATTTCAGATAAATAAAAAATAACTCTTTAGTACAAATATATCCCGTGCAGTATGTGGGATATATTTATCCACATATATACTCAATACCAAAAGATTATTCATTGCTTATGTGAAAATCAAATTTAAATGGGCATTCTTTATTTTATTTTGCAATCCTACCCCAAGATCACCATCACTTTCCCCTCTCCTACCTCTAATTATCTCCTTTCTAAGGCTCTCTTTTATATATATATATATATATATGAGATTACATAAATGTTACATAAAAAATAAAGAGGATTCCCATATGCCCTGCTACCTACACCTCCCACATTTTCAACATTAACAACATCCTTCGTTAGTGTCGTACATTTGTTACAATTGATGAACACATTTTAGAGCGCTGCCACTAAGCATGGATTATAGTTTACATTGTAGTTCACACTCTCTCCCGCACAATTTTGTAGGTTTTGTCAAGCTATAAAATGGCCTGTATCTGTCACTGCAATGTCATTTAGGACAATTCTCAAGTCCTGAAAATGCCCCCATATTACACCTGTTTTTCCCTCTCCCTACCCTAGGAACCTCCAGTGGCCACATCAGTGATATAAGTTCTTACATTACTAGAATCAAAATAAGTCTACAGTAGAATACCAGTAAGTCTATTCTGGTCCATAGTTCATTCCCCAATCCTGAGGATTCTGGGATGGTGATGCCCACTCCACCTCTAATTGAGAGGGGGCTTCGGTCTCATAGGGCAGATGAATGGGACTCTCTTGCTTGCAGTTGTAGACTTTCTTGGTTCTTTGGGATGGTCATTGTCCATCATCATCTCCTTGTTAGTTGTCCTGGGTGAGTCCAATGAACTGGTGAGTAGGTGTTGCAACACCATTGAGATTCAGGGCCAGCTGGTACATAGATAGCCCAAAGATTTAAGTCTCTTGGACATAAACCTATCAACTCTATAACTAATTATAGGTTCAAAGAGAAGGGTCAGAAGAGCCATGTGTAGGAAAACCACAACTGAAACCAACTGTCACACTGAGGAGAATAAATTCCAAAGTAGGGCCCAACGGCAAGGCACCAAACTCCTGAGCTGTCTACCATGCCTATAGTTTATGGATGTCTCCAGAGCCCTCAGGAGCCCTGCTATCTGAGGTAGTGTTTACTTTGGCAGTCAATGAGATCCTGATGAGATATGCATAAGCGTAACCTCTGGAATGACTTTCTGACTCACTTTGAAGTCTCTTAGCCAAATAAACTCATTTGTCTTTACCTTTTCCTCCTTTTGGTCAAAGTCTTTCTCCAGCTGCATTGCTAATTGGTGCTTGGTAATAATCCTTCGGTGCCAGGGAGGCTCATGCCTGAGAGTCATGCCCCACGCTGGGGAAGGTAATGCATTTATATACTGAGTTTGTTTAAGGCTCTCTTTTTAAGGAACTTCAGAGGGTCTAGATATTTTAGTACCTTTCTGGAATGATTGTAATAGTTTAATAGCCCCTGAATGGATTCTTAAGGTTCTTCCAAACCCACTGGGCCCAGACTAAGACCAAAATGGAGTCTCATTTGTAGGTTCCTAATTGGAGCTGTTCTCAAATGTCTGCAGTTCTCCTAAGGGCCCTATAGTTAGGGTGTCTTAGGATGAATAATAGGCTACTATAACTTACAGCTAAATTAAATTCAGCGTTGGAGTAGTAAGAAAGCTACCGAATACATG
This sequence comes from Chaetophractus vellerosus, assembly GCA_004027955.1. Lineage (NCBI taxonomy): Eukaryota > Metazoa > Chordata > Mammalia > Cingulata > Chlamyphoridae > Chaetophractus > Chaetophractus vellerosus. Next base: position 5,010 of record PVKH010002036.1, read on the forward strand.
TGAAATGACTTTGTGGCATACTATGATTTCAGAGGACATTTTCATTCCATTCCCTTAAGAGAGACATTGATATTAAGAAAAACTACAAAAAGTCATTAGCCTTGAAGCACTTCATTTTCTAGACACAAGGCCCAAAACAAAGAATGGAACATTATCTTCAATGAGATTAATTTAATGACCAGTAAAGAAGAGTTTGACGTTTTTCCAATAAGTAACTAAAAAAAAAAATCCGTTTATTTGAGAAAATGACTTTAACTAGATTTCCTTGGTCAACTATTTCATTAATTTAGGTGAAGCTAATGCTTCACTGTTTTTCTAACAATAAACTTATTGGCTTTCTGAGTTCAATATATATCCCTTAAATAACAAACCAACACATTTACTCAATTCTGAAATACTAAACCAAGTATGTTTTTCCTACCTGCTTAAGTAATCTCTCTCTCTCTTCCATTGGAGATCCCATGCTTTTGTCTTCTGCCATCATTTGATCTCTATGGGACTCCAACTCATAAAGTTTTTCATGCAGCAATACGGCCTCCTGTTTTATCTGGAAGTGTGCTATTTCCTGAAAAGAACAAAATGAGGAAAATTTCAATTACTATTTTTTTATCAAAAATTACTCACAAATAAATTTCAGTTTATAAGAATAAAGACAAATTTAAACTGCTAGCATCTTTAAATAGTTTACTTAGCTTAAACACAGATATCAAATACCTATAATACTTAATAATGCTACATAGCATATTTCTAAGCTGGAAGAGTAAAAAAAAATTCCTGAGAGAATAAGCAAATTCATAGCCAGAATACAGGATACCAGGGGCCTGTGTGGGGGTAGGGAATGGAGAGTTAATGCTTAATTAAGTTAATGCTTAATTAATACAGAGTTTCTATTTGAGGTGATGGAAAGTTTTGGTAATGGATGGTGGTGGTGGCAGCACAACTTTGTGAGTATAATTAACACCACTGAATTACATATTTGAATGTGGTTAAAAGGGGGAAATTTTAGGTGTATATATGTTAGAAGAAGAAAAATTGAAAAAAATAACAGGGCTGAACAAAACAAACAGTGAAGTCCAAAGTAAACTATGGACAATAGTTAATAGCATAATTATGGTAATATTGTTTCATTAGTTGTAACAAAGAAACAAAGATACCACACTAATGAAAAGTGTTAAAAATAGGGAAATCTGAGATATGGACTATAGTTAGTAGTAATATTTTGGCAATGTAAAACATTGTGGTGGGGTGATGTGTGGGAGCCCTGTATGATGTTATGTATGTTTGTTTTGTAAGTTCACAATGTTTGCTGAACACTTATTGTTTATGTAAGTTTATGTATGAATGATATACTTCAATAAATTGTTTTTAAAAAATAGGGAAATCTGTGTGTATGTCCAGGGGTTGTGGGAGTTCTGTATCTCCTGCATGATATTCTGATAAAGTTACAACTTCTCTAATAAAAAAAATCTTAAAAAAATAAATTTCTGTATACTTTCTTAAGCTTTTTTCCACCTAAGAGTCACAAGCAACCAGTAGTCTTAGTTTATTTTATTTTCTAAATATAAGACTAAAAAAGATAGGATATCTCTATCAATGAGGGATAATGGAAAAAATGCTACAATCCATGTACAAAAGCTTTAACTACAATGTCCAATTCAGAGTCCAAAGACTTTGAATCTCTGATCTGTAGAAGGAAATGTTTTCCCCTTCAAATGGGTCATACATACATACTTTCATAAACAGAATAGTTATTGTGCATTCAACATTATTCCACTCTTCACAAAAAGAAAATAAGAAAGGATGTGATAGACATTTTATTAAATAACCAAAAAAGTTAGGGATGGAAGTAATGATGATGATAATGAAAATGACAACCACATTAGAAACTATTATTTACTGAGCACTTGCTCTGTGCCAGTCGCTGTACTTTATGTACTATCTCTCATCCTCAAAGAAACTGTATAAGATAGGTTCTATCATCTCTATTTTACAGATGAGCAAACTGAGTGGCTGAGTTTGCTCCTCTTCCTGAAGAAACAAAACTTCCCAAGTGAAATAAGACTGCGACCCTCTTCCACCCTCCCCACAAATGGAACAGCAGAGTAGCAAGGAATTCTACAATCATATTTCTATTACCACTGAGATCCAAGAAAACACAAATTATATGTACCTACATGTGGACAATGAAATACAGAAAACAATCTTAATATTATCAAGGAAAAACAATTTTTACAATAGCAAATTTGCAAAAAAAAAAAGAATGACAAAATATGCATTTATTTCTTCTGCAATTTATATTACAGATTACAGCAATCTTGTTAATTTAAAATTTATTAATCCTATTACCATGATATCTGTTTGAATCCATAGGAAATCAAGAAAGGCAGGCAAGGTGTGAAGTACGAACAGTATATTGAGGTACAAAGGATATAAAAAGGGGATTCACAGAAAAATAAATATATTGGCAATAAATATATAAAGAGACACTCAACTTCTTGCATAAATAAACTAAAATTAAAACAAGATAGTAATAATTACCTCTTAACCTAGTAAAAAATTGAAAAGTTGGATAATGCTTGCCTGTCAATGAATGCAGGGGAAAAGAGGCACTTTCACTCATTGTGTCTAGGAACAGACATTGGAAGGCAACTTTTTGGAGGGTGACTTGACAATCTCACATTTCAGAAATGTACACCTTTATATTATGAGAGAGATATATATGTATATATACTCATGTAACTGTGCATAAAATTTAAGTTTTCACTGCAGCATTGTTTATCTCAAAAAACTATACACGTCTACCTATTCATCTACAAAACTGCATATAGTTATACAATGTAATCCAATGTAATAATTTAAAATGAGGAAGATCTCTAAAAGCAGATGTGAATAAACATTCAAAACGTAATTTTAGGTGAAAAAATAAAAGCTGCAGAAAAGCATATTCAGTAAAATTCCCACAACCATAAAACTGAGATAGGATCATAGGATTGTTGTGAGGATTAAATGATAATGTTGGTGATATATGTAAAGAGCTTTAGAAAGCACATAGTAAGTACTCAGTAAATTTGTCTAGTGAGAAGGTCAAGAGACAGGTATTTTCATTTTTCATTTCATTCAATTTTGCATACCATAACATGTGTTTAATTTTGTGAATTAAAATTTTAAACAAACAAATAACAAATACAAGCATTTATATCCTTAAAAAGACAGAAGTGGTCTTTCTTCCTCTTCATTTGATTTTTAAACAATTTTTTATAGTCTTTTGCAAATGTGTCTTTAAATCACCATTATATTTTGAATGCCCCAGAAAGGCAGAATGATTTACTTTGTATACAGTAGGCACTCAATAATTGAGTCTAACTGCTTCCTAAACTAGGTCATTTTGGTCCAGAATGTGAAGAAAAATTATTGAATTCCTGTTAATGAAATACTAAATAAATATGTACTTGAATGAATTCCAGTAATAAACGGCAGAATTATCATTTGTAGCTAACATGAGAATTCTAAGTTGATTTTATACTTACAGTTTCCAGGCTCTCTTTTTTCATGTTTATTGAATCTAGTTGTTGCTGAAGTGTATCTAATTCCTAAGAGGGGAAAAATGCAAATTTGAATGCAAACTATATTAAGAATAATTTGTTTCTCTGTCCCTTAACCTTTCAAATATGGATATAACAAAGTAAATTTTGCAAACACCTTCAATTCGTAGCTTGCATTTTGACTAAAATGTATTAACATTTAATTATTTCTGTTTTTGCTGATTTCTTTCATACTTCCTAAAAGCCTTGCCACGATCTACCTTCTGAAAAATTTTATGAGTCTGTCAAAGAAAGAAAGACCTTACCAGAACAAATCATCACTGCGTTCTGAGAACAGTAAATTCCAGAGGCCTTCAAATTAAAGATGTCATTGTTGAAAGTCTTAATTTTTCATTTTGATTTTTTAACTATGTTTTCATATCGTTTGCTTAATTTATTTTAGGGCCAAGACCTATGCCAATTAACATGGCTCAGTCCTAAGATAAGACCCATGAACTGATTACTCTTTCCTAACCTCTGTGCAAGATTAATTATATTTCAGTTATTGTCCCACACCTATAATACTATCTCTTCAGCGCTTCATTCTATCTTATAAAGCCTGTCTAAAATAAAAAAGTTATAGTAGATTGTCAGTGAAGGAATGCCTAAGAAACCAAGACTATATTCATCATTAGCATTTGTGGGGCCTATTTCTCTGCTGACCATTTAATTAAGGGCAATGTGGACATGAAGGGGTACTAACTTGCAAATCTCACTGAGTCATAGTCATGACTGAAAACTGGAAGAATTCTCAATAACCCCTCAGCAGACACTCAAATTGCTTATTCAAGCAATATGATTAGAGGACAATAGCTGTCCAAGTCAGGGACCCAGCAAGTTGAAAGACTTGCTGCTTATTAGGCAGGAAGGAGAAGAAAAGAAGGCAGATATCCATATGGTTCTAGTCTATAAGGCTTATTGTTTCCATTTAAGGTCTATAAAAAATGAAAATGTCCTCATGTGTCTTTATGATATGCAGAAATGAAGGACACAGAACTAACAAATAAAAAATATAGTAAAACTAGGTTGTCAAGCTGCAAAAGAAAATGGAGTTTTCTAGATCAATACTTTTCAAATCTATACTTATGTATGAATCACTTGGGGACCTTACTAAAGTAAAGACTCTGATCTGTAGGTCTAGGATGGAGCCTGACAGTCTGCATTTCTATCAAACTCTGAGGGGATGCCAATACTTTCCATCTTTGATCACACTTTTAGTAGCAAGATGTCTGGCACACGATAGAAATTATTACCTGCAACAATTTCTCATTTGCAGTTTTCATCTCTATGTACTTGACTTGTTTTTCAGGGGACATGTTTTTGATAATGCCATCTGCTGCTTGTTTTTCCTGTTCAATTTCTTCTTCTACACTTCTAATTTGTTTTTCTTTTCTGAAATTAAAAGCATGTGATATTTCTGTTACTAAATTGGGGGAAAGACTATTTTTACTCAAGTCACAGTCTCAATATGTAATCAAATTTGTTGAACCATAGTTTGTGATTCAGAAGTCTTTATTATTTGTACAAAACAATTCTATTTGGGTTATGTAAAATTTAGCTTGACCCCATCAGCACAGATTATTTTATGTCTTCTCCATCCTTAAATCCTTTTATTTCCTTACTTTCCATTTCACTTTACTAAGAGTATACAAAATAATCATAGAAAATCCTTAAAGACTTGTACATATGAGAATATATTTACACTTTTTCATAGTTATACTCCCACAAAAGATAAATAGGACAAATAAGTTTTAGAATAGTTTTCAACATCCTTTACCCACACATTTGACCAAAAGAAATCTTGTATGGACGTTTACCATGTAAATCACATAACACAATGCAGCTCTGATGGAACTGGGGAGAAGAGAGCTGTGGTGCAATCTGATTAAAAATCACAGCTTTAACTGTAAATGTTGGAGAGGATGTGGAGAGATAGTAACGCTTATTCACTGCTGGTGGGAATGTAGAATGGTACAGCCACTGTGGAGGACTGTTTGGCAGTTCCTAAGGAAGTGGAATATAGGCTTGCCATGGGACCCGGCAATACCCAGAAGAACTGAGAGCAGAGACACGAATAGACATCTGCACACTGATGTTCATAGTGGCATTATTTATGATAGCCAAATGCTGGAAACAACCCAGGTGTCTATCAACTGATGAACGGATAAACAACTTGTGGTGTAGACACACAATGAAATATTATGCAGCAGTAAGAAGAAATGAAGTCATGTAGCATATGACAACATGGATAAACCTGGAGGACATTATTTTAAATGAAGCAAGCCAGACACAAAAGGACAAATACTGTATGATTGTCCTATATGAACTAAATATATTATGTAAACTCATGGAATTAATAATCAGAATATAAGTCACCAGAAAACAGAATGAGGGTAGAGAATGGAAAGCTGATGGTTAATCTGTGCAGAATTGGTTAAACGGTTGTTTGTAAATCTTTGGAAATGAAAGAAAATGATGAGAGCACATCATGCTGTTTGTTACTAGCAGAGCTATTATATGGGTATGACACTGGTTGAAAGGGAAAGCCTAAAGACATTTATATTACTAGGCGGAAAGCTAAAAAATGTAACATGGGACTGTATAACATAGTGATACCTCATATAAAATATGAATATGGGTGATATTGCTATTATAAGACTGCTTTTACAAAATATAAATACAAATATACTAGAGAGAAGGAAACAGAATGGCAGCAATGTATGGCAGGGGAAGGACAGACAGATTGAGAGGTGATCAGTTTTGTTTGTTTGGTTTTTGTTTCTTAGCATTATTATTATTATTACTGGAATAATGAAAATGCTCTAAAAATGATTGGAGTAAAGAATGCACAACTATGGGATTATTCCAGATACCACTGATTACACACTTTGGATGGATTTATGCTTTATTAATATGATCAAAAATTAATTTGTTAAAAAGAATCACAGCTTTAGATTAATAATATGATTTGCTTAAGTTCCCTTTCCCCTTCTTCCTTAATTAAAATGGATATTCCATCAGTTATTGCTAAAATTTTAGCACTGCAAAATACTAAGCTAATATCACTAAAAATGTAACTGGAACATTATAAAGATAATCATATAAAAGTAGTAATACTGAAATTAATTATGAGCAATAACCATCTTTATCATATAATCACAAGAAATACTATTTTGTGTCACATATTACCCATGAAAGGCTGATTAGCAACATGATAGAAAAAAAATTCTGAAAAAAAGTAAATAGGTAAGATGCCACTTGTCATGCAAATACTTCAGGATTTATTTATAAAACGCTTGCTTCTACATAAATGTTTAGTTCCCAAATAATAAATTTCTATTTGGGTCTCAAAACCCAATACTTGGGAGTGGGTGTAGCTCAGTGGTTGAGCGTCTGCTTCCCATATAGGAGGTACAGAGTTCAATCCCCGGTACCTCCTAAAAAACAAACCAATAAACAAACAAACAACAAAAAAACAATACTTAACTATCTTTCATTCATAGATATCAACTTCGTAGATAAGAATTCTCCCCACAATCATCAGCTAAGACTCGCAGGTATACATATCCTCCACATATCCCCTATAAAACTCATACCCTACTACTAGAATAAGGTCATCTAAACTCAGAAATTTCCCAACAAGCTAATACACCATAATGACCAAAAAATGAATATTAGTAAACAGACAACCTGGAATTTCAATTTATTTTTGTCCTACTGTTGGACAGGGAGTGATGTCTTCACTTTGAACCTCAATTACAGTAGTGTAACAAATGTGTTTGCTGCTGCTGCTGCTACAACTCACATAGGTATATGGAATCACAGGATTTTGAGCAGAAAAAAACCCACCTATTTCAAGTCTTTGTGTCAAAGATTAAGAGTAATGGGGCCAAGAGGAGTTAATCTTTTGGAACTTATTCTGAACTTCATGATTATTTATTGCAAACAATGAGTTTCATCCATGTTTCTACCTAATATGACTGCTGTAGTTAGATGGGAACTTGTGTTATACCATTAGTCCATTTTACTGAGGGGAAACTGCAGCACAAGGAAGTTAACTGATTTTTCACAGGCCACATGGCAGGTCTTTTGATGCTTTGGGCACTTTGCACCTGTTATAACTTAAGCCTGTCATAAAACCACCCATGGTGGTGTCATAAAAATAAGTAAACATCAAAGTTGAAACTCAATGGAATACAAAGCTTGGTGGTATCTTTACAATTTGAATCTTACAAAATACTTTCAGGACTAACATATCAATCACTTTAGTAACAATTTATTTTTTAAAAGCATGCATTCTCAATATTATACACTGTAATGAACAAAATGCGTTTGTTAACATTTAAAATAAATTTTCAAGAGCAACAAACATAAAGGTTAAGCACACCACTTTACTTGTTACAGAAAAAAAGTCAAAGATGACTTTAAGAAGTTATTCTTCTAGTCAATCTTTTGCTAAGGAAGTCTAGCTTTTTTTTTTTTTTAATCTCTTGTTCACTGGGTACAAAGGTTAAAACAAGTGAAATGCAATCATATGACTTAATTTTTTTTAATGGTGTAGAAGAAACAGAATAGATTCCTTTAGCACACCGGTAACAGAGGCAAAAGAAAAAAGGTAAGATCCTAAACATTTACAGGTTTGGTTGCTAATTTTCTAAAAACAAATCATAATTAAGCTTAAGACTGAGGAACAATGCTTTGCCTTTAATAAATGAGAAAATAAAGTGAACCTGGGATATGGCTAAAGAATATTTCCTAAATAGTTATAATGTAATACATTATATGTATATAGGCAATCAAAATATTTATTTTGAAATATGTTAATCCTAGAACATTTTGAAATCACCTTAACTTGAAAACAAATTTGTAAGGTGGAAAAGAATTGGGCACCAGTTGATAATTGTTGTAGCTTGGCAATGAGTATTCTCCATACTTTTGCTTTTTCTTAAAATTTCCATTATCATACGTTAAAAAAATGTATTTAAAAATCTATAAAGTGGTTAAGTGCAGTGCAAAGCTAGTTGTGAATGATTAATATCTTACTTCAAATACACTGAATTCTGGCATAAATACCTAAAATATTTAATGATAAAACTACATATATATTTTTATGTAAAACCAAAATAACTGTAGCACCTTTTTATTTCATAGCACATAGCAGTCATATAAAGGAAATAGTCAAAACTCCTAAGTAATTTGTACTTGAAACTGTATTTAAAAGAATGGAGATCAGCTCATCAAAAGATTAGAGCATGGCAGCAGGCTCTAGGAGAGACTTTTCCAAGCAGATTAAACTAATTAAATACTTAATTTGCATAAACTATGGAGAGGTTTGCACAGCTAGGGAAGAGTTTAGGCATAAATTCATGTTAAAAACATAGAAAATTGAGCACATTAAAAAAAACACTACAATTTTGAAAACTGTGCAGCAACAGGAAAGTAATGTTATATGGCTTAGCCATTGATCGCTCTTACACATTTGTGATAATATAAAAACAAAATATTTATCTAATCAAAATTACAAGAAACTACATTAGGACAATGAAGGGACAGTACACACTTGATGTACTGAGGATAAAGGTAGGGCATGTTTGAAAGAGAGCTGAAGATTCTCATCTTCCATAGTTGGATGTCAGTGGAAAATACTAATAGATAACATCTAAAAGTGAAAATTCAAGAAATTGTAGTATAAGCATATACTTAGAATGCATATATGCATAAATAAATCTGCTGGACTCTCTTCTGTGCACATATATATTAAATTTTTAAAATGAACAACCACTTCAATTGCTTTAAAGCTTCTTTCAATAGATCTAGGAACTAATGAGACCCCCTAAAAATACTAGTCTCCCATTCTTCATAGGGACTTTGTAGGTTAAGATCAGAGTTGTAGGAATGGTGAAGGGCCATGTGATTGTCTTATGTATTATAGATGGTAAGAAAAAAAAGATATAGAAGGGTGAAAAAAGAAATCAAAATGTCCTTAATAATCACTAAAACTCTAGTCTCCTATTGAGATAAAAAATACTCTCTTTTCTATCAGGCTTGAAATATGAAAATCACATGCATCACAATCTTGTTTTGGCCCCTCTCCATGCTATCATTGCTAGATGAAAGCCAGACTTCTAAAAGAGTAAGTCTTTACAATCAAGGTAATGAAAATTTCATCAAAGATACAGTTTGTGTATATGTAGTAAAATATCTCACAGCAATGAAAGTAACCAAAGAAAATTCAAGCCATCAACAACAATTCTTTACTTAGCTGTATATATTCAAAATCAGATTTCTGAGGCAGATTCTAATTTGACAAATATAGTTGTTAGTTTTTTTTTTAATTGTGAGTTCTTTAAAAGTTGATTATAAGGAGATATCTATAAATTTTCCATCTAAACTCAGAGGTTAGTTTCAAGACATAAAAATAACATTTTAAAAAGTAGGAAACTTTTTTAAAAATTGCATATTCATTTAGGAAATTATTTTTGCACGATTATTATTATTGGAGATATAGTTCAAATGAAAAAACAATCAAAATAAGGACCAGTTCTTTGCATCTTTATTCACATAAAGGCACTTCTTCAGGTTTACTTGCTCTTTAAATTCAATATATGGCTCAATTTCTATTATAAGATAAATATTTCCTTTTAAAACACCAAACTTTGAGCTGTTAACTCACTAGAGTTTTATATTGGATATTATTTCTTAAATATTTAATAATCCTAGGTATAGTGTTGGTAACTTTGCTGATTGTACACTAGAATATTAAATAAGTTAACAGAATTATTATTTACCATTTATTTCCACATATATAAATGGGAATATAGCAATATTCTTTCTTTCTGTAATGATTATGTAGTAACTACTGGAAGATGCCTATATGACAAATTAGAATCTACTTGCTCAATTTTATGTATCAGAATTTCCTTAATCATTTTCTATCCCAAGAAAGAAAGAAAAACATTGTTCTAATTTTTTCACACTACACACCAAAAGTTTAGATACTAGATTTTTCTCCAAAACTACTACTTCCAATGTCTAAGTGCCTGGATATGAAATTTTGGAAAATTCTGTTAATATTTTTCCTGATTAATGCATTTCTAATTTTGTTCTTTTTTAGGAAGTCAAATGTAATTTCACTGAAAAGAATTATTCTTTGATTCCAGTGGATATCAATAAAGATGTTACTATACTTGATCTCAGTTATAACCAAATCACTCTGAATGTCACAGACACAAGGGTTCTACAGACATATTTTTTACTCACTGAGCTCTATTTGGTTGAGAATAATGTTTTAATTTTATATAACAACAGTTTTGGTAACCTCTCCAATCTACAAATTTTAAATATCTGTAGAAACTCCATCTACGTAATTCAACAGGGTGCTTTTGTAGGATTAAATAAATTAAAACAGTTACATCTCTGCAAAAACAAAGTATTTCAACTGAATCCTGATATTTTTGTGCCTCTAAAAAACCTGATACTTCTGAATCTGCAAGGCAATATGATAAGCTATTTTGATGTTCCACAACTATTTCATCTGGAATTAATAATTTTATATGGAAATCCATGGAACTGCTCTTGTGGTCTATTCAATTTGCAGAAGTGGTTGAACACATCAAATGTGACACTAGGTAAGATATCATAATTTAAATTAATCAAAACCAAAATAGGATTAGCTGTAGGTTGCTCCACCCCAGAGAAACCACTCATTTCATGCTTAAAGAAAGAAAACTATGCCTGATTAAGGGAAACAGGAAGAAACAATGAAAAATTGCTAAATAGATGCCTTCCTTCCCCTTCCCAGAAAATAGGGAAATAAAAATGTTTTATATGTGTGAGATGATTTTGTCACCTCATGTATTAAGTTTGCAGTTTCAATATTTAAGATTAACTTTTTTCTTTAGATACTTCTCCCATTCTTAGGATATCCTGCCACAAAGTAGGTGAAAACAGGTGCCCTATCTTGTTAACTGCAAACTATGCTCCGCCTGAGATCCAGATTTTAACCATAATCCTAATGACAAAATCTTTACTAATAAACCAAACAATAAATAGATATTGCATTTAAACTGTACTTATAGAATAATTTAATAAATAAACAGGAATGTGAATCCTTCCCTCATTATATTGCTAGGCAAATACAACTAGATTCTCTTCTTATAATACCTATAATAATGAGAAAGTTATGTCAATAAAATTCAAGATAAAATTATACATTCTTCTTATCTAAAATAAATTTTAATTTATTCTTTCTGATTTACTAGAAAATGAGAACATCACCATGTGCAGTTACCCAGATATCCTGAAGAGCTACAGTATCAAAACAGTACCTTATAAGACTGAATGTCACTCAAATTTTCCTTCAACTATAACTGAAGATCTTTATATACATTTTAAGTCTATTAGTAATTCAACATTTAACAACTCTTTGAACTTAACAAATTCAGGTAATGTACTGGTTTTGAATATTAATAATTACTAATGATAAATACTAAATAAACTAAGGTGATTCTCATCATCTTTCTTCATTTTAAATTTCTAAAAACAATGTGGAAGAACAATTCCTCCTCTCAATAAAAGATTTACAAAATACTGCTTTTCCAAATTAGGCTTTACTAGTTATCAGCCAAACACTATCGTGCAAATTATTTAACTCTTCTCACTCTGAGACTTAGTTTTAACTAGTCAAGCCAGAATTCTTAACTGGCATGCAAAATATGGTCCTAGGTGAATGGGTAAACACTTGCAAAGACAGTTAGTTTGAAAAAGGGTATTCTTTCACCACACTATAAAATATATATTTTATTTCCTGTAGCTTTAGTAATTTATGCTTTAAAAAATGGTGATGTATGTTCATTTGGGAGTATTAGGATATGTTATTTTTATTTTGTTAATTTAACAAAATTCTCTCTCTCTCTCTCTCTCTTTCTCTCGGTATTCCATTTAAGAATATGAACCTCTTGGGAAAAGTTGGACTTTTCTTGTGGGTGTTGTCATCACTGTAGTGATGACCTCACTCCTCATTTTTATTGCTATTAAATGTCCAATATGGTATAATTTTCTACTTAATTATAATCATCATCGCCTGGAAGAGCATGAAGCAGAAACCTATGAAGATGGTTTTACTGGCAATCCAAGTTCACTTTCACAGATACCAGATACAAACTCTGAAGAAACTACAGTAATATTTGAACAATTACATTCATTTGTCGCAGAGGATGATGGCTTTATTGAAGACAAATACATAGATACCCAAGAATTACATGAAGAAAATTAATTTCTTTCAATGTTTGATTCTTTAAAAAAAGTTGTTAGTCCACTCACAGTTTAGACATGGAGATTCTGGTATGTTAAATACCAAATTATAGCCAGCAGATAGTCATATTAAATACAATACACATAAATATCCCAAAATTAGGTTTTGCTCATTGTTACTGAGCAAGCAGTTTCAACTACAGTAACTGACACTTCTTGGTAGCTAACAGTTACATAGTTAGTCTTCAATAGTCTTATTACTATTCTCAGCAGTATTCAGAGACCAAACGCACTAGTAAGGAAAAGGCCTAAACTAAATTATTTAATAATTAAAATGAATTGAATTTCATATATACTCAGATATTTGAATGTAATACATATTAAATTATACTGAAGTTGCAATCAGGGAAGAAATAAAGGTTTATGTATTTAAATCATGAGTCAAAATGAGGAACAGTGATGGCTTAAATTGACAATGTACTAAGATTGATTTTATGCTTACAGAGTGAATTCATGATTTGGAAAATGTTTTTTTTTAAATGGTTCCTGAATCAGCACCATAAATTACCTTAAAATTTAGTAACAATTTAAAGCACAGACACAAGGTTCAGACATAATAATCCCTAGTAAGTTACTAATGATTTTGGCTATATAGAAAGGCTATATAATCATAATGCATGATTGCCACACTGAATAGCATGGCGGCCTCCAGAATGGGCCTCAGATGTATTTTTTTAAAAATACATATTCTTGCCTATTTCTGGATGACTTCTAGTCAATTGGTCCAGCCTGGGGCTGAGGAACCTTCAATTGATTCATAGACAGTTGTATGGGATCTGGTAGTTACAGAAATAATTTCCCAATTTGTTTTCTAGAACACTAATTTCCCAAGAGACATTCAGAAGATTTCCAGGATGGGGGGATGCAAAAGGTCCACAGTCGAATTAGCATAGGAAATAATAGGTTTAAACTAAGCGAAAAGAGAGTCTTTAACATAAGAGTTTCTTGAGACTACTAAGTGAAACTACTCTGATTGCTCAAGATTAAAGTACAGTATTAAATATCTTCTAAATCCATTTGCCAACAAACTCCTTTCTTCAAGGTACAACTACTATGAGCTAATGGCACAACAGTGTTCCCAAGAATACAGTATAGAAAACACTAGCCTTGAAACTATAAGTTATTATAGGAAGGGGTGTATTATTTGTGAATTATTTGTCAATTCCTTATAATCAATTAGTTATAATTTAAAAAACGTAGCGATGCAAACTATAGCAAAATTTATAATATTTTACCTTCTATACATGAGGAAATTAAGTGTAATTATCCATATCTTTTAGAGATAAGGATATATCTAAAACATTGAAATATAATTATGGATAAAATAATACGATGTCTGGGATTTTCTTCATCATATTACAGGGAAGAGAACAAGTGGCTAAAGGTGTGGCTGGAGGAGGGCTGGATATGCACTGATGATACTTGGGCTGGGAGATGAATGCATGGGAGTATATTATACTACTCTATTTTTTGGTATGTTCAAATTTCTCCATAATAATGTTTTTAAATGAGTATTTACTGAATGCTATCTTAGAAAAGAGACAAAAAAGGTAGATTTATGTGATAAACTGTAGAAGAATCATTTTAAAAATCATGTAAATAGTAAATTCATTCCAAGTGTACACTGAGGAGATAAACTGTTTAGGATAAGCCCTTTAAAACAGAGGAAATGACTCACATATTTATAATGTATATTTGCTTGAATTTATAGGAACATGTTTTCAATAAAGGATATAAATAATGCTTTGTCAAATACATCCTAATATGTAACACCAGTTATATTTTATTGTTTTAAAACTCAGTAAGAATGAGACAATTACAAGAACATATAGGCATCATTTTCTAAGTAATCGATCATTCTGTTAAAATATCATTTCCTAATTATAAGTTGTAAATATTAGCATTTGAGAAATTTAATAAAATAAACATATAAATGAGCAAAGACTACACCTAACCTCTTACACATAAGAGCCTCTTATTAATCCATACTTTGAATATTCAAAGTATAGATTTGAATAATCTGTTTAGTATTCTGACTAAAGAAAAATAAATGGCTTTGAAATTATAATTACATGTTTTTAAAGGACAATTATTTTGATTAATAAAGTACAGACATCAGCATTGGCAAAGAAGAATTAGTTTAAGCAGGCACATTAAACTGAATTAAAGCTGGATGTAAGTATTTTTGTACTAATATATAAGACTATAAACTATAGCCAACCTATTATGGATAGGTGCTCCATAATAAACCACATGGTCATGCTATACCAAATGCTACTAAAAGAAAAAAGTGAAAGCAATTTTTTTTTACATCTGCCTTCCTAAGGTATGGCATTTCTTGCTCCCTTCGAAAATTTAAATTCATGTTGGATCTTTGTGTTAGTGAGATGCTGGCCACCTGGTTAACAAGAAATAAATCTTTCCTCCTGGTGATATAAAAATAAACTTCATAAAAATAACTTCTGGGGAGGCGGATGTGGCTCAAGCAACTGAGCTCCCACCAACCACATGGGAGATCCCTGGTTTGGTTGCCTGTGCCTCCTAAAGAAGACAGTGAGCTGGCACGACGGGCAGGTGCAGCAAGCTGATGAAACAAGAGAAACAAGAAGAGAAAACATAATGAGAGACACAACAGAGCAGGGAGCTGAGGTTCCTGGTGCCTCCTGAAGAAGATGAGAAAGAGAGTGAGCTGAAGCGATGGGCAGGTGCAGCGAGCTGACACAACAAGAGACACAAGAATAAAAACATAATGAGAAACACAACAAAGCAGGGAATGGAGGTGGTTCAAGTGATTAGGTGCCTCCCTCCTACATCAGAGGTCTGGGTTCAGTTCTTGGTGCCTCCTACAAGAAACAAGGAAGACTAACAGACACAGCAAGTGCAAACAATGGGATGGCAGGGGGCAGGGGAGGAGAAATAAATAAAAATAAAATAAATCTTTAAAAAAAATAACTGTTCTTAGTTTAAATTTCTGCTTAAATGAGTATTTCACTCAGAAATACTTGATAACAAACTACAGACACTAAGTTTTGAAACTGATATTTTCAGGACAAACTATCACATTTTAGGATTTTTTTTCCTTAATAAATAATCCAATAGACATAAAAATGTATCACATTCTTCAATTGTTGATCTGAGAATGAACTTTTTGGATGAAATGTCTGCAAAACATGTACATATATTTATAAATCTGACCTGATTATTATGTAACTCCATAATGATGACATAAATGAAGACTTAAATGTTCTAAGCTCCATAAGGTCTTCAAGATATATAGTTTTTATATTTCTTATTCTATAGGAGTACCTAGCAGATAATCTTGTATACATGAAATGATAAATCCTTGCTAAATGGTTTAAAACCAGAATAGCAAAGAAAGGAAAGTTTTCAACTGTTAGGCCACTGTGAATGGCATTTACTTTGTAAGAGGAAAAATACTTCTGATATTTTCAAATTTCTAGAACAACACTTTACAGCAACATCAAATGATAGATTCTTGGTTTTGAATCAACAGAAGAATCAAAATATTAATTTTTCATACGCTTTATCACTATATTTTAACATCCTCCTCTTCATTAAACATTAACTGTACTTCACGACAGTAAAATTAGTATTATAGAATTTAGGTAATTTGAGTTAATCAACCTTGATCTCAAGAAGATTAATATTACTGAGAAGTTTCTGGGACAAAAAGCGCTTGCGTATCTGTGTATTGTGTGTGTGTGTGTGTGTGTATGTGTATGAGAGAGAGAGAGAGATAATAGCTCATCTTCTATTTTATTTGCATGGCCTTAGACAATTTGTAAGTCAAAAACTTGAGGAAGAATAATTATGAATTACATCAAATCTGCTTAATATCTTTGCAGGCATTACTGTCACTGCTGCTTTATTACCAAAGTCAATGTCAGTTGGTACTTGGTCTTTAGCCAAGTTATGCATACAGATGCACAGATAATCTATACTTAAAATATAGATTTCTAATATAACTACTTATTATTAGTGCTAATGAAATGATATAAACAGTCCAATGACTAATGATCTGCCTTTCACTAGATTGGGGTTGAAATCACATAATTTAAATTCGTTAAAAAACCCAGGTTAGGGGCCAGCTTGATAGCCCAGTGGATAGGGCACCGGCATACCACATGGGAGGCCCTGGGTTCGGTTCCCGGGGACCTCTCCTAGCGGGCAGACCGCCTTGAGAATGGCAAGCCGCCATGGGCGGGCCAGAGCCGCTGTGGGCAGGGCAAAAAGCTGCCACGGACAGGGCAGGTTGCCCGCGAATGGAGCGCAGCCAGCCACCCGCGAACTGAAGCAAGAGCCGGCCGTGAATAGAAGCAGAAGCCGCCCACAAGCGGGGAAAGCCACGCCTGCGCAGTGACCAAGTCTCGGCGCGTCCCCGCAACGGGGGGGAAGGGGAGATATGTAATAAAGTAAATAAATCTTTAAAAAAAAAACAATAAAAAACACCCCAGGTTAAAATACCAAGTAGAGATGAAGATGTTCTTATCCATCTTAAATTTTTTTTTTAAGATTTATTTTTATTTATTTATATATCCCCTGCCTTGCTGCTTGTGCTTGCTGTGTTCATTTGCCTTGCGTCTTTCTGTGTCTGCTTGTCTCCCCCTGCTGCGGCATCCTACTGAGTCAGCTCACCGCGCGGCAGCTTGCCTGCTTGCAGCGGCTTGCCTTCTCCAGGAGGCCCCGGGAACCGAACCTGGGGCTCCCATGTGGTGAACCAGAGCGCTACCAATTGAGCCACAGCTGGTTCCCCTCCATCTTAAATTTTAAGCTCCTAGAAGCAGAAATCCTATTTATGTATCTATGTATTGTTAATATTTTTCTTTATAGAGTTTAGGTACTTAAATGTCTTAATAATGGTAAATGAAGATAACAGAGTGTAAACAAAACGTGTACTCCAAATATCCAACTTATTTAAATAAAAGGCGGGCCGGCTGTATAGCCCAGTTGGTAGGGCGCTGGTTTACCACATGGGAGGCCCCGGGTTTGGTCCCCGGGCCTCCTCGAACGGGCGGACCGCCTCGAGCAGGCAAGCCAACACAGGCAGGGCACGCTGCCGTGGGCGGGGCACACTGCCACAGGCAAAGGCAAACCCCCACGGGTGGGCAAAAAGGCAAGCCCCCACGGGCAAAGGTGAGCCCCCACGAGCAGGCGGGCCGCCGCGCCGGTGACCTGACTCGGCAGGTCGCCCCAGCAGGGGGAGACAAGCAGACACAGAGGAACACAGAGAAAAAAAAAATGAACACAGCAAGAACAAGCAAAAAGGGGGGGGGTGTATAATAAATAAAATAAATCTTTAAAAAATAAATAAATATATAAAAGGCAACAAGAAAAATAGTTAAGAATATCTGTCTTGGAATAAATGACTCAGAAAATAAATACCTAATAAAGCTCACTTACTAACCTGTTTTAAATTTTAATATATTATACTTACGCTTGTCTTTCAGTAAATATGATATCCATACTTTGTGTTTCTCGATCATTTTGAGCTTTAAGCTGAATAAACAAGTAACCACAGAAGTTAGTGATAAAAAATAACCATTCAACTAAACTATTTAAGGTTTATTATTATGGTTAGGAGATATAGGAGAGATTATTATAGTAACACAAATGCCACATGCAAAGTTTTAAAAAATACAATAATTGTTTAATTTAACAAACACATCAAATAAAAAGGAACAGTATTTCACAGGCGTCATAATCTCTCACCAAAAATATTAATTTTAGTGATCTATCAAAGAATATGCTGTAAACTTATGTAAACAGAATTTCAAATACTGGGTGTTCAATAAGTATTTGGTCATTAATATGTTGAATTTAGCTTCAACACAAGTTTTGTTCTTAAATCAGGATTTTATCTGAGTACTCCTCGTTGCTCTTTACATAAGCATACCCAGCCTAAAGTTGTATCTATCTCAAGTAACTTACAAAACACATAAAAGAGGTTTTACTTTTTATATCTGGCACTAAAAACACAGTGTTTAATTCATTCATTCTCCTGTGTTTTAAAGCTAAGAATAATTTCACTAAATGATCATGATTTTAGAACCACAAATTTGTGAAAGTAAGGTCATTTCACAAATTATACATTTTCATAGAATTGTCTTTGATGATGTAAATAAATTATAAGCTCTGTCATATGTTTTATGCTATTCATTTTTTCAAATGTTTATAATCAAAATATGCTAGCTATTAACATATTCTATTCTTTTCTACCAAATAGCTAAGAACATTGAAACCAAATTCTTATTTACCAATAAGAAATATCAAATTACATCTATTCATTTTTTCACTTTCTTATGAAACCAATGCAAAGGTGTCATTTATATTCAATGAATACTTAGCTTCACTCAGCAACAATTAAACCAGAAATGCCATAAACTAATGTATACACAAAGAAATGTAGATGACATTCTAACTAATACTCAGTGTTAGACAGTTCAAATGGAGCTTTCTGGACAGACACAAAGAGTCTTTGTGGACAGACACTTTGTGGACAGACTCTTGGGATAGCCAACCTGCAGGAGGAAATTTAATACAAGCAATTGAGAGGATTCAACTATAATAGTGGTATTTAGGACGGGTAATACCCATCTTTAAGGTCCATAATGTTTTATCAAACTATTTCTAGATATAAATGCTTTGTTTTAGAGGATATGATTTATGTAGATCTATATTTATAATTTTTCTTACCATGTTGTAATCATTCATTACTTCTTCCATTTCAGTATTGGTATTAAGTTTATCTACCAACTAAAAACAAAAATACAAGAAAAAATTCTATTAGTCTTTATAAAGAAGGCCTAGAGAAGATAAACGCTTCAATAAAATCTCTTTCTCAATTCCTCTTTCTCTCTCTCTCTCTTTTTTTTTTTTTTAGAAGGGAGGGGTATTTACAGATTTATAAATTTACAAGAGTGAAAATGTAAAAAGATTTTCTTGGTCTTCTAAAAATAAAAAAAACATAAAAAAAATCAACAGGGCAAGGCACAGGCAGGATACTAGTAAGCCTATTAAAAAAATAGGAAATAATAGCAATAGCTAACATTTTTTGAGTATTCACCATATGCCAATCACTGTTCTGAGCATTTTATATGTATTAATTCATTTAATTTTTACAATTACTCTATGAAGTACATATTATTATCCACATTTTACAGACAAGAAAATTTAGCAATGGTAGAGCCAGAATTCTACCAGGAGGTCTATTAAAAACAAATTATTTGGGAGTAATCAATTCTAAAAGATCAAGCTTTATTAATGTGATATATATTCATATATCTCACATTTTCACTTGTGATATAAATAATAACTGCTAATAAAACCTAGCATTTGGGCTAGATAGCTCAGTGGATAAAGAGCACGCTGGGGTACCACATGGGAGGCCCTGGGTTCGGTTCCCGGGGACCTCTCCAAGCGGGCAGACGGCCTTGAGAAAGGCAAGCCACCGTGGGCGGGGCAGAGCCGCAGTGGGCAAGGCAAAAAGCCGCCATGGGCAGGGCGGAGCTGCTGCCTGCAAACCGTGGTGGAAGCCAGCAGCCCGCAAAAACATGGAGGACTGCTGCCCGCAAAACATGGAGCAGAGCCACCCGTGAAAACGGAATGGAGCCACCCTCAAACGGAGCGAGCCGCTGCCGCGGAAGGCCGACTCGGTGCGTCGCCGCAAAGACGGGGGGAGACAAGTAGCAGACATAGAAAGACACAGAAGAAAGGACACACAGCAAGAGCAAGCAGAAAGGGGGGGGGATATGTAATAAATAGAAAAAAATAAATCTTTAAAAAAAAATAAAAATAAAAAAATAAAATAAAATAAAACCTAGCATTTATTGAGTGCTTACTATTTGTGAGATACCCGGCTAAGTGCTTTCTCTATATCAGGTGTTATTAAATCCACAAATGACATAATATTTTCCATGTTATTAATATTTTTCTACTAAGTAATCTGGCCAGTGCAATGCAGTATAACTAAAAAAACCTTTCATCTAATGTTATTTCATAGTCTATGAAAGCTATTTTTCTCATATTTAGAATAGAACATCATTTACCAAAGAAAATCCCACTAAATATTAGGCCCTATAAAATGTTTGTTATAGATTATAAAGTCCAACAAATTTGAGAATTACAATAAAGTATAATTAGAAAAATTTTGTTTATAAGACAATATAGCAATATCAAATACACACAGCATAATTTACCTAATCACTATAATAGAATGTTTCTTATTTCTTCTGACAATCAATATTTCTTAATCAGGAATGATGAGATAAAAGTCTGTCTCATTAAATCCAAAACCCACATGTTATTAATTGAATAATGTCCCCCATGAAGACATGTTCAAGTCCTAAACCCTGCTTCTGTAGGTATGAATTCATTTGTAAATATCATCTTCAAAGATCCTATTAAGATGAAGCCAAAATGAATTAAGGTGAGCCTTAATCCAATATGACATGAATCCTTATAAACAGAAAAAATTCGGACACAGTAGGAGGAGTTGCAGGAGACAGAGGGGACAGATGGCCATGTGACAGAAGTAGATATTAAGTTTTGGATTACCAGCAAGCAACTATAAGAGCAATACAGACATCAGATTAAGGATGATCTTGCTAACATCTTGATTTTGGATCATTAGCTTCCAAATCTGTGAAACAAATTCCTGTTATTTAGGCCAACCAGTCTGTGGTATTTGTTACCATAGCCCTGGCACACTAACACACCTTAGCTGCCTAAAGCACCTAAGGAGTTGGAAGGAAGAAACATTTTTTTTTAAAGATTTATTTTTTATTTATTATATATCCCCCCCTTTCTGCTTGTTCTTGCTGTGTTCATTTTTGCGTTCTTCTGTGTCTGCTTGTCTCCCCCCGCTGTGGCGACCCGCCGAGTCAGCTCACCGCATGGCGGCCTGCCTGCTCACGGCGGATTGCCCTGCCCGCGGCGGCTTACCCTGCCCGCGGCGGCTTGCCTTCTCGAGGCAGTCTGCCTGCTCGAGGAGGCCCCGGGAACAGAACCCAGGGCCTCCCATGTGGTAAACTGGAGCCCTACCAATTGAGCTACAGCCTGTTCCCAAGGAAGAAACTTTTGACACTAGAAATTTTCAAGAGGCTAGGTCACCCAAAAGACTAGGGTAGTTATCAACACTGCCTAAGAGGTTGTTTCTTCTAAAGTCCACATTAGGAAACATCCATATATGTCTGTACAGTATCTCTATATAGGTGGAACTATATTTTATATTATATACCCTATTTTGACAGAATGCAAACATTTTATTTGGATGAACCATACAGATGGAGGTAATTTGCATGCTAAATAATTAAATTTTTAGATATTTCATGGTGACAACACTCTATAAAAAGGTAAGCTGTGTTTTTAAAGAAGAAATATACTAGTACCCAAGAAATTTTAGTTACTTTCTAACTTCTAAATTACTTTAAATATTATTTTAACATTAGTAAGGGAAAATAAGTATGTATGAGTATGTGTGTATTTGTAAATAAATAAATATGTTTTAAAAAGACAGGAAGAATACCTATCAACCTGCTCAGTCAAGTTATTTCTAGAGATAAAAATGAAGGGGGCAAACTATTTTCCGCACATATTTTTGGTCTGAATGTTTCACAATAAGCATGTATTCATGTATTATATTGGTATTTAAAATAAATTTTGTAGGTGTTAAAAAGCAATGAAAGAATTTTAAAAGTTATTTAAGAAAAGAACAAATACCATGTTGTAGTCTGCTAATTGTCCTTGAAACTCTTTGATTTCAATAGCTAAAGTTTCAGCCCTGCAAAACATAAATACATCATAAACAGATATAGATATGAATAAAGATAGCTACAAATTCAGTATTAAACACCTGTAACACATTAAATGTTTTCATATGAAAAAGGTTCTTGCATATTTTAACTTCAAAATTACTCACCTTTTTTCATATGACAAATATACTGAATTCTCTTGATTGTACATTTCTATTTCTTTCTGAAGTTTATTAATTTCAGTTGTAAGTTCACTTATTTTACTTCTAAATGAAAAGAAATAAGAAAGTAATAAATATTTCCAATTCAAAAAAAGACTCTAGTTAAACAAAACTTAAACTCTTCACAAATGTATAACAATGATATAAATGATTTTATGAAATTTCACATTCAAAAAATGAAAAAAAAGTTTAAGCCGATAATTTGTTCAAGAATCAGGTATACCTTAACCTATTTTACTCAATTGATGAAACTGACATTGGCATTAAGAAAACCGAGGGGAGCAGATGTAGCTCAGTGGTTGGGTGCCGGCCTTCCAGGTATGAGGTCCCGGGTTCAATCCTCAGTGCCTCCTTTAAAAAAAAAAAAAAAAAAAAAAAAAAAAGCCCTGATAGGAGCCAGTGAAGCTCAGTGGTTGAGCGCTGGCTTCCCACATATAAAGTCCTCCCACAT